>VDFB02389118.1:0-52882 GCA_007258455.2 Sequoia sempervirens
TGGGCAATGTCTGGCCTTGTATAGACCATTGCATACATAAGACTTCCAACCACACTAGCATAAGGTACATTGGTCATGTCCTCCATCTTAGTAGGAGATTTTGGATAGTCTTCAACAGATAGCTTCGTTCCCTACAAAATTAGAACAACTAGCTGCTTGCAATCATTCATGCAAAATATCTCTAGAACAGTCTCGATATACTTAATCTGACTGAGCCAAAGTTTTCTACTATTCATGTCCCTGGTTATCTCCATCCCTAGAATATACCTTGCTGCACCAAGATATTTCATTTCAAACTTAGTAGACAACTGAGACTTAAGATCAGAAATCATCAACTTACTATTGCCTATGAACAACATATCATCAACATAGAGAGCAATAATAAGAACTTGATCACTTTCAGCTTTGTAATACACACAATGATCAAATTTTAATCTTACAAATCCCAATGACAAAACAAATGTGTCAAAATTTTGGTACCACATTCTAGGAGACTACTTTAACCCATACAGAGACTTTTAACTTAAAAACGGGCTTTCTTTTTTCCTTTCTCCACAAAGTGCTCAGTCACATATAAATCTTTCTTCAAGATCACCATGAAGAAATGTTGTCTTCACATCTATCTATTCAACCTTCTAATTCATACACTATTGCAAGTGACAAAAGAAATCTAATGATCAAAATTTAGCTACAGGAGAAAAAATCTCCCATAATCAATTCCCCTAATTGAATAACCCTTCTTCGCGAACTAACCTTGCCTTGTATTTTTCCACACTGCCATCCAAACCTATTTTATTTTTAAATACTCATTTGCAGCCCACAACTTTTCTACCTTTAGGAAGGGCACCAAACTCCAAGTATCATTCTTTTCTAATGATGCCATTTCTTCATTCATGGCTTCCAACCAAGATTTTCAATCAGAAATTCTAAATGCCTCTTTCACAGTCCTAGGTTCATCAGTGCTAGAAATTAAAGCATAGGCATAAGTAGAATCTATCAAAGGGAACCCATACCTATCAGTTGCTTTCTTTCATGAGTTGACCTCCTCACTTGCTGAGGCTGAGGTTGTTCTTCTTCATCAGAACTCTCAGAACTACTTGAGCTCTCCTCAGTTTCAGGTACATTTTGAATTTCCAATTCCTCTTTATCTAGTGTCAGAGGAATTTCAACTACATCCTTTTTGTTTTCTAATTTTGTCTCTGACTGCAGATCCAAGGTAGAAGGCTTCAACTCAAGAAAGATAACACTTTTGTTGTACAGAACCTTCTCTGTATGAGGATTCCAAAGCTTGTATCCTTTTATGCCAACACTATAACCAATAAAATTACATTTGATAGCCTTTTTCTCCAGTTTAGATATTTTCTCATATGACACAGGTGCATATGCCTCATAGCCAAAAACACGAATATGTCTTAAAGAGGGTTTCTTACCAGACCATGCTTCCAAAGGTGTTTTTTCAACAAGAGCAAAATTTAGAGAACAGTTTATCAAGTAACATGCTATAGCAACTGCCTCAAACCAGAACTTCTCCTTCAAGCTAGCACTACTCAGCATACTTCGTGCTCTCTCCATCACTGTCCTATTGAACCTTTTTGCAACTCCATTTTGCTGCGGAGTGTAAAGTGTAGTTTTATGTCTTTTAATCCCATGATCTTTATAGTACCTCTTGAAATCATCAGAAAAAAATTCACCACCATTATCAGTCCTTAAACATTTTATTTTTCTTCTAGTCTGATTTTCTACAAGGTTCTTAAATTCCTTAAACCGACTGAACACTTCTGATTTACTTTTCAAAAAATAGACAAATTCCCTTCTTGAATAATCATCAATAAACGATACATAGTACCTTGACTTAGACAAAGAAGGAACATTCACTGGACCAAAAACATCAAAATGTATATAATCAAGCAAACCAGAAGATTTGTGAGGACTAGAATAAAATGAAACATGGTGTTGTTTGTACCATATATACAATGTTCACATAATTCAAATTTGAGGTTACAATCTTCAAGCCCCTCAACCAAGTTTTTATTCTTCAAGGTTTTTAAACTTTTTTCACCAATGTGGCCTAGCCTATGATGCCAGAGCATAGTCTTTTCTACTGAAAGTTTAACTTCCATAGAGTTTACAGAATTAGGAATTTCTTCCTCTTTACCTCCAAGAGTAGCTTTCTGTGACTTGGAAGAGACACTATTGCTTTGCACAGCATGTGCATCAAGCTTATACAAGGTACCAACACAAGCACCTCTTGCTAGCACCATAGAGCCTCTAGTCATCTTGTAGCCATTTCCAGAGAATGTGACTTGGACTCCAATATCATTCAACATACTAACAGAAAGTAAGTTATGAGCCAGACCTGGTATATGCATTACATCATTAATTCCCTTCACTCTTCCATCAGGGAATTGAATTCTGACTCTTCCACAGACAACTATCTCAAAAGATGAATCACTTTCCAAATACACCTTTCCACCATCGTATTTTCATACTTCATGTACTAGTCTCTATGAGATGTTGTGTGGAAAGATGCTCTAGAATCAATCAACCAGACATCATTTGATGCCTGTGTAGCCAAGGCTGTAATGAAAGCGTTTGTATCACTCTAAGAAGAATCATTGTCAGAAGAATACTTCTTCTTCTTCTTCTCCTCTTTACAATCCTTTCGGACATGACTAGGTTGCCCACAATTCTAGCACTTCACCTTGGACTTCTTTCCAGGAGACTTTGATCTCCCCTCTGATTTTGATTTGGACTTCTTGTCCTTCTTCTTGTCTTTATCTTTCGATTTTCCTCTAACAGCAAGAGCCTCCTTCGCCATCTCAGAAGATTTCCTTCTCATCTCTTCTGATAACAAAGAAGCAACAACATCTTCCATCTTGAAACTTGATGTTGTACTCCCAATAGCCATCACCAGGTGATCCCAAGAATCTGGCAAAGAACACAATAACAACATATAGTGATCCTCTTCATCAATCTTCACACCCATAGATGTTAATTGTGCAATCAACATGTTCAATGCATTCAAATGATCAGCAACAGAACCTCCCTCCTGCATTCTCAAAGCATACAACTTCTTTCTCAAGAACAATTTATTCACCAAGGATTTCCCTTGATAAATAGATGCCAGTCTCTTCCACAAGGAAGATGTAGTCTTCTCTTCATGCACATTTAGAAGAATAGAGTCTACCAAACAGAGCCTTATTAGCCCCTTAGATTTTCTATCTGCAAGGTCCCAATCTTCTTGCTTCATGCATGTAGGCTGCGTTCCAGACACATCAATCCAAAGATCATGATCCACTAACAGATCTTCCATTTTAAGTTTCCACAACTCAAAATTGTTGCTATTGAATTTCTCAATTTCAATCTTTCCTGACGTGCTTGCCATCTTAACCTGTAATTCAAATTACCAAACTTCTACAAGACTCCCATTGAACAAAAATTGACAAAAAAAACTCTACATATCCACAAGGATAACACAACTGGCCAGGCTCTGATACCACTTGTAAGGAAAGCTAAGTGTAGAAGCAACTCTCCTAACATCAAAACCTCAGGGAAGAATGCAGAGATACTTTTAAATTTTCAATTATAGTCCAATTAAGATACACTTTAAAGCAATAATAGAAATAGAGAAATAATCATACACAGATGAACACCAAATTTACGTGGGAAAACCCTTATGGGAGTAAAACCCACCACACCAAGAGAAGTCACTTTGTATTACAATAATAAGAATTACATACAGATATTAGACTTATCTTTCTGATGTTAGTTTACAACAGCATTCACAATGATCAACCTTACTACAGAACACTCAAATTACAATCCTCTCAAAATTACATTCACTGATCACTCATCAAACCAAACATTGAACCGATCACCATCTTCCATATCTGAGTATATCCATGATGTCCCTATCTATTGAATTTCCTCTCAGTAATGGCCACAATAGTCCAACTGCTAGCAGTTCCCATTCTACTCTCTGATTGATCAAGGAAAAACCATGTAGGATGGTCAATCGATCAAAGACATTCAAAAGAGTATTCACATGTCGGTGAGACACTAACCATGTCTCCCCGATGCCACAAGACTTAACCATCGATGTCGCCAAGAGTCATCACTATCGGCAAGACGTTCCACTGAGTTTAGAAAAATATCGCTCAGACTTCACCTTGTCACCAAGACCTCATACCGATGATCATCACTTGTATCGCTATTCGGCAAGACCATCGTCCTTCGCCAAGAGATCATACCGAGCCTTCAATTCATTCCAAAATGCCCAACAGTCGGCAAGACTTACCACTACCACTAAGAGTTCTTACCGAAGTCCCCAAGTTACCCCGAGACCACCAGTCTCCAGGAGTCATACTGATAAAAAACTATAACATCAATGGCGAGACAAACACCCATCGCCAAGAGTTCTCACCGAGTGTTCAAGTCTCTCCCCGATGACCCCGAGTGTAATGCTATCAATGAGACTTTCCATATCGATAAGACTTCATCCTGAAACACATGAGTTACTCTGATGACCACAGGTGTATAACTATCAGAAAGACTTCTCCTGTTGGTATGAGACATACCAAATGTCCAAGACTCTCCCCGACACCGCTTGTCGCCTAGAGTCTCCTCAATATACGATAAGAGTGGCCTATCGGCTAGAGATCTCCCCTCGCCAGAAGGTTACAGTGAACGCCACAAGTCACAACGACAACACCAGTCGGCAAGACAGTGACAAGGTCTCAACAACTAGAACTTTTCAGAAGGTTCCAAAGCTCCTAGTCGGCCATACAAGATGGATGTCACACTGACTATGCTCTTCCAGAGGTTTCAGCCTGTGAGATTGAGGTACATATTTCCAACAATTCTAATTTAACTAATGATTTTATCTTTATGAGTTTTAGTTCTTTGAAAAGTTGATACATATCAAGTGGGATTTGTACATGGAGAACAAAATCATACCATCTACCTCATATATATAGTCCATGAAATTTAATTTAATCTTATAAAAGAGTGGATCTCACTTGATCCCATCATTGTACAACAATTCTCATACATTAAAATTTTAGAGCTTCATCTATCAACCCAAAAAAAATTGAGCTATAGACTTACCTTCACTACCTGGAAAAACATCATTCAATGATAGATGTCACATCTATCAACTTTTTACTTTATTTATACTTAAAATATTATCATGGTAGGGCTCTTTTAATTTATTATCTTGCACCATAATTCTCCCCCTTCCCATTCATGGCCTATGATAAATTCCATATATGTTGAACACTCCTCATCTTATGCATCCAACTCAACTAAAAGAGCATTACAGAGTTGTTGAACTAAAATGCACAATTATATCACCATATGATATGTTAACTAAATTTGATATTCTTGCTGGCCAAATAATGTACATCTAAAAGTAACCTTGCATAAACTCTGTAGAATAAGTGTGATCATAATTGATATAAAAATGATACTCTGTGAAGATATTCCTATCTTTCTTTGTACTTTCAAGTGCATGAATGAAATCTATATACATAAATATAGCAACCTAAATGAATTTTTATTTTTGTGAATAAACCTCATTCTATAGCTATAGTGTATAATTATTTACAAATTTTATAATTGAAATGATATTACTAAGTGAAAGTTTTTCCTTGCATAACTTGATTTTTAATTCCAACCATCAATCTCTATGGGTATTTCCTACATACACATACACTATATTCTCTCAAAAAATATACATAAATTGATATACTAGTATATTTATACTCACTATTTTTCACTATTTTTCTCTATTATATACTCATGCAAAACTTCACTAGTATGCAAACCTACACATATATGTTGATAAACATCATAATTATAAAAAAATAAGTATGTACTCTACAAAAAAATGTTGTGTATGTGTTATTTATTTTGACATAAAAATATTTTTTTCATTTCAAAATACCTTTGAATAATTTTTAGTTAAGGAAACATCTCTACAAATTTTCAAAAAAAATGCATTTGCTTCATATCAAAAAAATTCTTTGGACATGGATCACACTTTTGAAATCTAATTCTCTCTTTTAGAACATCTCTTTGATTAAGTGATACTCTTGTTTCATTTTTACCAAATTCTTCAATTAGGTAACTCAATGCTTCAACTATAATGTTATATATCTATGGGAGTCTACTAGATAATTCCCATAGTTGATATCTATTTCAGTCCTCAACTATTTCACACCTCTCAGTGGATTTCACAATCTTTTATTTTTACTTTTCTTGTTTGGCTTGTTTTACTTATTAGCAAGTTTTATTTATTTGATTACTTACTATTGTTGACGTAGTTATAGGTTGTGTTGTTGTCAAGAGAAACTACACATGTCATCCAATGTTGTCATTGATGGCAACCCTAGTTAGTGATTTGATACGCACGTCAGTATTTGCTCATACCAGAAGTCAAATTGAAGATCAATAATTATCTATCAAACTAGAACAGAGCATCTAACAAAATTGTGTTCATGGATTCATATGAATTTTTTTTTTTATCGTTTTGAGATTTGGATCTTAGGGAAGGTTTTTTGTTATATGATCTATGTTATCCTTGAATCTTAGAGCCTCGTATCGATCAGTGTGAATGTTAGAAGATCTGGTTGATTATTTTTCTATTTAACAATGCAAAAAGGTTGACCCGGTGTATGTAGCGTATTGTGGATATTCAAATAGTAATTGTTTAAGTGTTTTTGTGTTCGAGCATGTTGATTTGGGTCCTCACTATGTTGTGGCCATCTTTGATTTGTGTGCATTGAAAATTATTCATGATTTGAGCCGATAGTTTGTAAATATTTTCTATTTTGTTGAAGTCGACATGTAGCGATTAAATCTTTAGTTGTGGATATATATAAGTGATCATTTATATCATTTGGATGTATGTACGAAGTGTGTTGGTGTGTGTATAAAAGTTAGAAGGATTGTAGAGAAATTATGCATAGTTTCACTTGTGCATAAAAGGATTTGCGATGCGAATTAAAGAAGACAGAGCAAAAGAGCAGAATTAGATAGAAGATCAAGAATGTGATTGATGTGCTTAACTGAAACTGTAATCAGGCATTAGTAGATGTTATTTTCTTAGTTCAAATCTTGTGGATGTAATCAAAATATTTTTTTAAGGCAGTGAGTCTTCCTTTTGTATTTGAGTAGTGAGCTCTAGGTAGTGTTCCTGAATGCATGTGCATTCCTTTTGTAAGCACTTTTTGAGTATACTTAGATTATATTGTGGATTGACCTCCACCCTGGTTTTTCACCTAACAGGGTTTCCATGTAAAAAATCCTTGTGTTATGGTGTTGTGGTTGTTTTTTTTATGTTCATGCATCTTTCTTTTGGTTGAATGTTATAAGTTCTTTAAAGATCAGATTAATAAAGTTAAAAAATGTAGAACATTGATTCACCCCCCCTCTCAGTGTTTCTTAATTCCAACAATTAGTATCAGATCCTAGTTCCTTAGAAGAAGTTTAAAAGCTTGGGGAAGATCTAGGAAAGTGATTCAATGGATTCAAGTAGTTGTCAACAACTTTTGGTGGCCCTAGATGATCTTTATCAGTCTAAATCTGAAGTTCGAGAATTGCAAGCAAGCCTCATGAAAGTTGAGAAATTCATTCAATCATTGAAAGATAAAATCAATAAGTCCAGGGGAGAAGAGAAAGGAACTCTATGATCAGATCAAGGAGAAAGAGAGTAGAAGCATTGAAGGTGAACAACTAAATCAAGCCCTAAAGGAAAAGACAGAAGAATGTGAAAAGTTTTCCAGAGACAATGCAGTCCTAAAGCATGAGATGGAATCTATTGTGATGAGGATGACCAAGGAGATTGAAGATAGAAAGAATTAGAATGAAGAGAATCTTTCTCAGTCATTGAAACAAAATTTTGAATAATGCAATCGAATTACTAATGGATTCAATCAGCTGGAGCTTGAATTGGAACAATCTAAAAATAATGAAGAAGAGCTTGAAAAGTAGATTGTTGATCTCAGAGATGAACTTGCGACTGCAAATGAATTCAAGGAGAATTTCAATATTAGCTCACCCAAGCTTGATGAACTAATTAAAACTCAGAGGACTGGAAGTGACAAACAAGGTCTTGGATATGAGAAAGGAGAATGCTCCGGATCTGGACAAAGGAGATTTAGGCTAGGAAATCAGATGAACAAAGCTAAAAGGTATCTGATAAGACAACCTAATGCTCAAAGGTTCAATGGTTACTATTTTCTTTGCAATAAATTTGGTCATATGGTAGCTCAATGTAGAAGTAGAATGAATCCAAGTGGTCCATCATTCTTAGGTTAGTGTTACAATTGCAATAAGTATGGTCATAAGTCAAATGAATGTAGAAATGTGTCAAACAACATTTTCAATAGAGATGTCAGATGTTATACATGCAATAGATTTGGCCATATTGCTAACTAGTTCAGATCAAGATAAAATCAATGAAACAACTAGTCTAGAAAAAGAAATGTGGTGTGCTACAATTGCAACAAATCCGTTCACATTACTATATTTTGTAGAAGTAGGAAGGGTCCAGTAAATCAAAGGAAAAACATGCAGAAGGATGAAAAGGGAAAAGGAAACGTTACTACAGATGAGATCAGGAAGCAAATGAAGAAGATATGGGTGAAGAAGAGTCCTTTTGATACAAGAAATGATTCCACACTAGAACCAAGTTTTGGTAATTCCTCTGGGAATTAGTTTAAGGCCTCTGGCCTAGGGGGACTTCTTAAGAAAATATTTTAAACCCACTTGTTGGTAGTTGATACCGGAATGTGGAAGATTGCAATGATTGCATTAGTGATGTGTAGATGTTTTGGAATGTCTTGTGGAGAGAATTCATGCAAACTTGAAGGTTCGCAGAAGAATTTTCTTTCACAATCTATGAAAATAGGGTATCCGAAAGACTTAGGGTAAAATAATTTATTGCGATGAAAAGATTAGGTGTGTGTGATAAAAATTCATTTGTATCCTTCATTTGTCACATTGCACTTTGAGAAGAAGTTTGGAGAGCTCTAAAGTGAACTTTGGAAAAATTTGGAAAAGATTCAAGTTTGAAGGCGATTCGGTGATCAAACCCTAATCTAGCGAAAGGTATTTATTCAAAAACTCATAAATTTGAAAATTTTGGAAATGGTTGCTATGTTGGTTGTGAATATTAAGGATAGACCCCGTCTGAAATTCAAATGACACCCGTTCAAATTCATTGAAACAAAACCTTTAGATGCATTTTCATCTGTTCCATATGGAATTTTGCATATTGAAGACATTAGGGCATAGATTCATGCAAACGTTGAACAATTAGGAAGCTCCCAGTTATTGAATTTATACTCCAATCACATTGTGGGAGAAGATCTCCATGTAAAACCTAAATTTAATTCCTTGGAGGAGAAGAAATTCACTCAGATTATGAAATTTATCGTGTTTGAAGAAAATGAATGGGTTTGGTATATATTGAGTCAAGTGCATGTCGAGTTCATGTGGTTAAGTCAGCCTTTTAAGATCACAAAGGAAGCTGTAAGGATTGTTGCTAGTTTAAATTCATCTAGTGGGTTGTCGACATTGAAAGCTATGAAGAATCAAATAGTTACTTATGCAACCGGTTCAGTATTCGATAAGAGAGCTATGAAAATTGATGATATTATTGAAGTGGATGTCATATTTGCTTCTATGGTCATTAGGTACAAGATTTATCACTCCAGCCAGGACAATTCTGTATTTGGTACAACAATCTATGTAGCATATCAGATGGTCAACGAAAATGTAGATTATGATTTGTGTGAGTTACTTTAGAGCCAAATAATTGAGAATCTGTTATTGTGTTTATTCTTTTATTTCATGAATGAAGTTCTGGGAATTGAAAAAGTGTATTGGCAAGGTGATAAATCTATAGTTGTTCAAATCAGAGACATATTATACAACATTGGTGATAGTAAAGCTAGAAAAAATACTATTTGGGCTTATTTCAAGAGTTTTCAGAATGAGATGCAAGCCAAGGAAAGGATTCCCACATCTATTGTGGATAAATACAAGGAAATTTTTTTCTTTATGGCTGATATTGATCAATGTTTGATGGAAGCTGTAGAACCTAGAACAATGTGGATAATGCCTATGGGCTATGAGGTTGAGGAACACATCTTGGAGCTATATGCTCAACACCTGTTAAGTAAACCTGAGGATCTAACAGAAGAAAGGTTTGGTACCTTTGAAGAAAAATATTTGGAAGTTCATACTCAATTGAAGAAGCTTATGATAATCTGAAAAGTGAGAAAATAAGTGGAAGATTTTGTAGAAAGCATGGGGATATCAACTGAAGTAGTGAGAGAAGCTAGGAGGAGAAGAGAACAAGCTAAAATAGGAGAGCTAGATAGAACTAAATCTACTAGTCTGACAACATCCTCTACTATAAATAGATCCACAAGGAGCTCTACTCTCTCATCTAGTCCTCCAAAGAAAGCAATCCCAGTGAAAGCTCAAGCTAAGCCATCTGGTAGAGAAGGAAAGAGGAAGAAAGAAAAGCGTACTATAGTCTATGTTGTTTTAGAAGATGAAGAAACTAAATCTAATGAGGAGGTAAGAGAAATAAAGCATACATGCACCAAAGGATCAAAATTCTCTAAGGACAAGCCCTTGGGTGAAGAGAAAGCAAAGAAAAAGATGAAAATTGACAAATCAGGTATGTATATAGAAAAACTAGAGAAAGCTTTGATTAAGGATGGTAATCTTAGGCCACTTTGTGAATGGTATGACAACTTTGATAATGTCAGTCAAAGAGTTCTTGAGGAATCCACAATAAAGTACTTAAACAATTTCAATATGACCCTCATTGAAATAATGTTTGAGTTACCAAAAGGTTTGTATGAAGTTTTAGAAATGAGGAGAGTGAATGCAAGAATGGAAGAAGAGGAAATGAGAGAACAAATGCTTGCTAATCTGTGTCCGATGATGTCTATAGAAGAGATGAAGAATATTCTAAATGAATCAAAAAGGGATTTCAAGAGAAATAAAAGGGTGAATAAGATAATGATTGGGGAAACTAAAGAATTTGTAAAGGATACTGAGAAAATCCTTAAGGCAATTCTATTAAAGAACATATACAATGTTGTCTATAAAGAAGTGTATGTTGAAGATGTTCCATCTGGTCTAGTAACAAAAGAAGGAAAAGAAGATACATTTGAGGATAATTTGAATCCTCTTGACATACATGACAATGAAATTCCTATGGATACTGAAGCTCCTAAAGTTGTGTCGATTGAAGAAAAAGAGATTCCTGAAGCTATGGGAGAATCAGTGATTGAAGAAAAGAAAACTGAAGTGAAGGAGATTCTTGTGGAAGCAAGAAACATTGCTAAGGCAGTGAAGGAGTTTTTATAAGAGAAAAAAGAGGAGTTTGATCCTCAACTAGTTAAAGGTCCTATTAACTTGGCAACTTTATCTCCCATTAAGAAGCTAAAGGTAGCATCATTTGCTTAGGCCAAGGAAAGGGAGGAGATTTTGAAATATCATATTGAAGATAGTGAGCTATTAAATCTTGCATCTGGTATTTTGGAGAAGATTATTCCTTCATATGTCAATGATTCATCTAATTCTCTATCCAGTCAGCTAAAGAAACTTGTTAACTTTTTAAGTACTCACTTTGAGTCACTTGAAAAATAAGCTATGGATAAGGTTCAAAAGGAGTTTGATGCTAAAAGGTTCAATATATTGAAGGGAATGATTGAAAATTATAAATAGTTGTTAGCTACCTATGTAAAGAATATTCAAAGTTCTTTTTTTGAAAGTGGAAATATTTACAAGTCATGCTTATCATTGTCAAAGTTCACTGAAGACACTGAAAAGAAAATGAAGGAATGTGAGAAACAGTTAGCAAATATCTCTCAAGCATTTGATCCTCTAACCTTTTCTATTGGAAAGCAAGAAGGTCAAGTCATATCCCTTCTTGACAAGATTAAAAGTCTGAAGCATGAAGAAGGAAAAATGTTGAAAGAGTATGTGAGCTAAGAGGACTAATTGGTCCCAAGATGGAAACAATGATTAATGGTTTGAAGGAAGCACAATATGTTATAGCCATTAGTGATCCAGTGAACCTTGAATCAATAGAGATGAAATATTACTTATTCTGTGGTCACATGACTATCTTGGAGAGTCTCAAAAAGAGTTGGGACACTATTTTGAGCCTGTTAAAGACCAATTTTGCAGATATATTCAAGTTTGTGTAAGTTAGAGCAGCAAGTTTGTACATATGCAATTTGTTTATAGCAATTTTGTTTGATTTTTGGTACGCAAATTCTTTCCTTTTCCATTGATGTCAAAGGGGGAGAGTGGGACAATGAAAAATGTCATAATCATCTCAAGGGGAGTTGTGTTTTGAATTTTTGAAGGTTGGCAATGTATTCATGTTGGTACTGATCTCACACTTAGTCATTTTCACTAAGTGTTTCCATCAATGCCAAAGGGGAAGATTGTTGGAAAGAGACACTACACATGTCATTTGGTGTTGTCATTGATGGCAACCCTAGTTAGTGATTCAATCCGCATGTCATTATTTTCTCATACTGGAAGTCAGATTGAAGATCAATAATTATCTATCAAACTAGAGCAAAGTATCCGATAGAATTATGTTCATCGATTCATATGCAATTTTTTGTTATCATTTTGAGTTGTGGATCTTGGGGAAGGTTTTTTGGTATATGATCTATGTTATCCTTGAATCTTAGAGCCTTGTATCGATCGGTGTGAAAGTTAGAAGATCTAGTTGATTATTTTTATGTTTAATAATGCAAAAGGATGACCTGATGAATGTAGCGTATTGTGGATATTTGCGGAGTAATTTTTTAAGTGTTTTTATGTTCGAGCATGTTGATTTTGGCCCTCACTATGTTGTGGCTGACTTTGATTGGCGCGCATTGAAAATTATTTATGATTTGAGCTGACAGTTTGTAAATATTTTCTATTTTGTTGAAGCTGACATGTAGTGATTAAATCTATAGTCACAAATATATATAAGTGATCATTTATATCATTTGGATGTATGTACAAAGTGTGTTGGTGTGTGTGCAAAATTCAAAAGGATTGTAGAGCGATTATGCAAAGTTTCACTTGTGCATAAAAGGATTTGTGATGTGAATTAAAGAAAACAGAGTAGAAGAGAAGAATCAAACAAAAGGTAAAGAATGCAATTGATGTACTTAACTGAAACTATAATTAGGAATTAGTAGATGCTATTTTCTCAGTTCAAATCTTCTAGATGTAATCCAAATATTTTTGTAAGACGGTGAGTCTTCCTTTTGTATTTGAGCAGTGAGCTTTAGGCAGTGTGCCTGAATGCATGTGCATTCCTTTTGTAAACACTTTTTTAGTATACTCAGATTATATTGTGGATTGACCTCCACTGTGGTTTTTCCCCTAATAGGGTTTCCATGTAAAAAATCCTTGTGTTATGGTGTTGTGGTTTCTTTTTTTATGTTCATGCATCTTTCTTTTGGTTGAATGTTATAAGTGCTTTAAAGATCAAATTAATAAAGTTAAAAATTGGAGAACACTGATTCACCCCCCCTCTCAGTCTTCCTTGATTTCAACATGTGTAATATTACCATCTTTGGTGGGAGAGGTGGTACCCACACATTCATATGCATTCATTAGGTTCTTTACAATATATTTTTCACTATTAGTATCTAATGTTCTTAGGCCAAGTATCTTCATTATGGGTCTAAACTTCACATTTCTCATCATTACAATAAATAATTGGACTATTACTATTTCATTTCTATTTTTAAAAAATATTTCTATATTTTTTATTGATTCAACTATTGGATTAGGGCCCACTCCCAAATATGAGAAAATTAAATAATAAATACTACTTCAGACCCATGAAGGGGTAGCACAAAATATGATAAAGGGACTAGAGAAACCTAAAGCAATCCTTGAAGACAAAATGATTGAATAAGGCATTCATAATAATTGGAGACCAAGCTACTAGAAAACATAACAAATATAAAAGCAACTCATATGGCCTTCTTGGCCTTCCCCTTCCTCATACTCCTAGTGAGGATGGCATCCATTGTCAATTTCATTACTTCATCAAAAGAATCTTTTCCTTCAAAAAGAAACTTCTCAACTTCATATTTGTGTCCCTTTCCCTTTTGGCAGGGAAGTTTGGTTTGGAGATGGAACTAGCAGTTTGGGAAATAGTGCAATTTTTAACAAGAACAACAACTTCATCAAGATCTAAAAAATTAGAGTAATCCTCATCCAAATCATCCATGAAGGGATAAGAACCCTCAAAATCAAATCCATTACTAGCCACCACAATTGGAAGGGTAGGTAGACAATGGGTTGAGGGGGTGGTCCCTCATTGGGAGCACCAATGGGAAAAGAGGAGGGCAGATCCACATTAGTGGAGGCCAAAACTTGATCTTCAAGAGAAAGCATGGGATCTACTTGAGTTTTAGAAACTTCCCATGATTATACTAGATGAAATCTACATCCGAATTACTTGACTTCTTGACCCATTTCTTGAGACTAAAATTCTATGAAGTAGCAACCCTAGGAGAAGTGCAACTAGAAATTTTATGCCTCATAATGAATTGTTGTGAAAGCACCTGAAGGGGAGACCTTCATAATTAAGGAATTCGTTCTAGGTGTCAAGGATAGAATGGATCAAAATTGTGTGGTGCACGAGTTTGGAGATATTGATGATGGAACAACCCCTAGTGAATCTAATATGGGGGGCACCTGAATACAACTTCATAAAGGATCCAAAAAAATTTATCATGTTTTTAATGAGCTATGGCACCTGCATAATTAGTGGTAGTTTGTATAGCCTGATCCAAATGGGAATCGATGTGACCTTAGAAATAATAGGATCAAAGAAAGGATACCAATTTGAAAAGAAGATGTCAAACTAGCCATAAAACCAAGGGCCATGCTACTTTAAAAAGATGCAATCCTCCAATGAGGTGAGGTAGAGAAAGAAAAATACAAAATGAAGGATGTCAATATCTTGAAAGGGGAAGGTTACTCCAAGAAGCCTTCATCTGTTCAACAAATTAATCAATCATAAGCCTCTTGCTAAAACAATAAAGTGTATGTGCAGGATCATGATGGGCCAAAAAGTGGCAATATGATGGCTGACGACTTTTTTTTTGCCCAAAATTGATGAAACAAAAAGGGTTTTTAAAGGATATTCCCATCTTTCCACCAAT
The DNA here is from genome assembly GCA_007258455.2 of Sequoia sempervirens. Lineage (NCBI taxonomy): Eukaryota > Viridiplantae > Streptophyta > Pinopsida > Cupressales > Cupressaceae > Sequoia > Sequoia sempervirens. The sequence goes on from VDFB02389118.1 coordinate 15,222, forward strand.
ATAAATTATGCTTTACTTTGAATTTAATACTTAATTATTATTCATTTTCTATTCAAATTATGACTAAAGTCTTGATTGATAGGAAAATTGAAAAACATCTATAGCTTTCAAACGGTATCACATTTTTTGAATCCAAAACATGCGTCACATGATCTATGCTTCGCATATTATAGGATTAAAAAAAGAAAAAATGAATTTCATGAAGTTTTGACCAAGTTAAGGTGGTCAGACATATGAGTTTTTATATTTTTTAAAAGTTGTAATAAAAAATTCATTATTAATTATTTACTTGGAAAAAAATTACAAAAAATTATACATCACATCGGGGCATGAGTCCTCTACTTATATCTAGAATCTTATAAAAAAATATTATCATTTTATTGTGGTTAGGGTGGTCAAATAGACACCTACTTCTTATTTTTTCCCTAAAATTTAAGTACTACTGCATTGAAATTTCAAATTTTCACCAAATAGATTTTTTTTTAAACAAACCTAGTAGTTTAGAAACTACATTCAATTTGCTACAAATATTCTATTCTTACATATTTTTGAAATAATATAGAAAACTTATTCAATTTTATACGTCAAGTTGCCTAACTCTGATTTTTCTGAATTTTTTGCCACTTAAGGGCCTATTTTTTCCATGATGATCCTACACATACCCTAAACAAGAAGGGATATGTTCACTACCTCATTTGAATGTTTTTCAATGCATGCATCCAATCAATGGAATTCCATGGGGGTGTCTGTCAGAAAAACTTTTGAGTCCCTTAGGGAACAAACATGCATGATATCAGGATTAGAAGAGTCTAATTACTGATTAACATGCATTGACTAGGGGCATCCAAGATAACTTTTGTTTTGTAGAACTCTGAGAAAATATGGAAGGGGTTTAGCCTATTCCTACAATCCTCAATGAGGATAAGAGCTGTGAGCTGAGGAAGGAAGTCCAGTGGAGAGTCGGGAGGAAACTTCCCTATTACTTCCCTAGGTGGGATAGCAGACAACCGTTCCTTCACACTCATCATAATGTTCAAGCGTGACTTGCACTTTTGGGCAACCTTCACACCTACACCATAACCCTAACACTTCCTCCCATCCATTGATTCACCTCTACAGCCTTCTACTCCTTCACACATCATGAGCCTTAATCTTAACTTATTTACACATAAGTGAATTAATAATTTCTATATTTTATTCAAATTTCTTCAACAAATATATTTCACAATATTATCAACCATCGGTTGTAAATTATTTTCATCAATTTCAATTAAAAATTTAGGTTCTCTATAAAAAATTATAGGTATTCTCAATGGTAAACTTTCCTCGATATTTGGAATGTTTATTATGTTTTCAATATTTAGAGTGTTTTTATTTTTTCAATAGGTAATTGAGGAATTTTTTAGTCATCTTAATATGGGAAAGATGATGTACCTTTAACTCTAGGATTTAATTTACTCATTGCACAAATATTTTGAACTTTATGCATGTGTTTCTCAAAAATATATTATTTCATGCTTTGAGTGAATGATTCATGTTCATCTTCAATTAGAAAAGATGATAAATATTCTTTTATGGAATTCAATTTATTACTTTCATTAAGTAGCCCCATGTGTTCCATTTTCTTCACATTCTTAGCTTCACACTCCTCCCATATTTGAGTCTCTATTGATTTCGTTGGCATGATGATGAATTATATATTAATCATGAATAATACATGGAGACTAGTCAATTCATGGTTCAATAAATAATCAAACCACAACCAAAAAAATGTAATGAACACTAAAAATAACCCAATAGACATGCAAAAACACCTTAATATCAATATTTATATTTGGAAAGAATATAAAATAAAGATGAATTTATAATAGATGAAATAAGTTTAAATAAGTTGTTTTGGATAATGAGAAATGGTATTTTACCTTTTATAAGTGATTGTAGCATTGAAATAGCACAAATATTGTTCAATAATTCTTAAAATATGATATATACCAATCAACCCACTCATCATCAAGTTAGTCTAATAAACATCAAAAAAATTATTTGAATTGAGTATGTTTCTCTATTGGAGGTAAAAATTATCTTATTTGAGGATGATATAAATCACAATATGGAGAGAGCGAGAGAGATAAAGGGATAAATATGAAGATATAGAGCTATATTTTCTTTGGATTGTATAGATAAAGAGAGATGTAAAAATGATAAATATGGAGATAAATAGGTAGAGATGAAGCAATAGAGAAATAGAGGGTGAGATAGAGTGAGAGAGAGAAAGAAGGGTGGATGAAGGGGGATTGAGGGGGAAACATTGAGAGCGATGAGATATAGAGATAGAGGTAGAGAAAGGGATATATACATAAAGAGAGATAGATAGAGAGGGTGTAGAGAGGGGTAGAGGGAGAGATATAAGAGATAGAGAGGGCTAGGGAGAGAGAAAGAGTGAGATAGAGAGAAGTAGAGAGAGAGGAGAGATATATATAAAGAGATAGGGAGGTAGAAATAGATCTAGAGAGGGAGAGATAGATTAATATATAGATAGGGAGAGGGAGAAGGAGAGGAAGAGGAAGAAGAAGAGATGGATAGATATAGACATGTTGGTGAATAGATTGGGAACCTTGAGGTTTCACTCTAATGATATTGACTCTTTTCTCAAAAGGTGTGACTATTCCCAATAGCTCCAGATAACTGCTCCCTTTGAGAAAGCAATCACCCTCTAAATTGAAGAGGTACAACTCCCTCTTATGATACTGAAAGAATTAGAGAGAAATTAATAAAATAAAATTGATGTATGCTTTTTACTAGAAAGCAATAAAGGCTGAAACCGAACACCAAAAAAAATTACAAGTATTAGATGCAATAAAGAAACACTAGAAAAACTAGCTTAATGACTAGCTTGCATAAGACAGTCTAATAATCATGTATCAACCCAATATCATCTAAAAAATGAAACCAATTATAGAGATAAATGAATACACATTCACATAGGAATAAGAATAAACATATGAGAAAACTTAAACACACAGATCTAAGAATCTCAGATTATCTCCATAAACTAGATGCACATTGATGACTATTGATTTCAAATTGTAAATTATATTTAAAGCATATGATATCAGGTCTTTCTAGAAAATAACTAAGGAGTTCATTTGGTTCTGAATACAAATATAAATAAGAAAATGAGTAACCACTTCTTTCACTTGTAACTATCCAAAAATGATTTTTTTTTCAAAATAAAGATGAAAAATTAAGATAACAACTAAAAGTTCATGGAGGTGTCACTTCATTCCTAGATTTTGTTGATGCAATGATTCTTTTCTGCAAAGCTTGGAAAGATTTAGCAATATGTGGAAATTCCTTGTGTTGAGGAATAGTAAAATACCCCATTCGTATCTTCCAGACCATTTGATTATCATGATCAACTTTAATTCTTTGTTCATATGTCCCTACCAATCAAGTTGTTTGAAATAGGACTAGGTCTCTCACTGAATTTTATCAAACTCTTGGCATCGAAATATTGGGAGCTAAAGATCCCATCAATTATCCTTTCAAAGTTTTCCCTTAGGAATTTAGCATCTTCATTACTACCACCTCCTTCCTAGCTAGGTTGCAAATTGACTACAGTGAAGTTCCTATGAACTTCTCCTAATATTGCATTGCTTTTAGTCAACATCTTGTTAACTTCCTATAAACCTTGCTTTGCAACCTAGAGTTTCTATTCCACACTTTTATTCCAAATCACACAATGACCATCAACAACACTGGGAATAATTTTCTCATTAGCTAGTCTCTCCATTCCCGTACCCAGCATTGTTTTGATTTTATTTAAGTATCTATTCCATAATGCTTCTTCTTTCTCAGCAGTAGTAATATCTTTTTCTATTTTAGTTTTCAAAACATATGCTTTTTGATAAATCCTCAACAATTTTGAGATGATCTGATTACCTTTTTTACTATGTCATTACTCCAGTCTTTTATGGCTTTTCCAAACACTTTGAAACTTTGTATTTTACTTACTACCTCCTTTCCCATCATTAATATTGGATCAAAGGAAGATTCATCTTGAGATATTTTTTGGGGAGTAAAATCAAAGACTGATTTCCTTATTAGTTTGCTCAACCAACCTTGTTGCTAATACCTATAAATTGAGCACATATCCATCTCTTTTGGAAGGTCCCAAGTTTATCTTAGCAACATCAAAATCACTTGCAACCTCTTTTTTGTGCAGTGGGGCGAGAAAATTCCAAACAAAAATTCCATGTACTATCATCTTCCATCAATCTGAAAGTAGTCTTCAATATCTTGTACTTAGGAGTCCTTTGGAGCAATTGGCCCACCATATCTTGATTTGGGAGGTCTAATTATATTACCTTTCTTTTCCTTGATAATTTATTCTCCAACCAAGTCAAGGTTGAAGGAATAGTAGTAGCCTTAGAACTAGAAGAATCAAACAAGGTTCTCTTTATTGGAGGGGTGATAGTTTGCACATCCCTTTGTGATGAAGGTAGAGTAGGCTTGATTCTAAAAATCTCATTCAATTATTTGATAGGAGGTAAATGGAAAGATGAGGAGGAGGTACTGATTGAAATGTTACCTAATTCATCTTCCCCCTCAACAACCCACTTATCTTTACCCAATTGGGGTAGATTGAGAGTATCTTCTCCACAAGTTTGTTTGAATATATTATTCTTAGGAGGCACATCATCACCACCACCTTGAGCTCCTGATGACATATAATGTGAAGTTGGCCCTGAAGTCCCTAGGATTATAGGGGCTTGGTTACTTCCACCTACAAGCTGAGTATCTTGTGACATAGTTTGAGGGTGTGACTACTATATTTCATTTTTAGAAACCCATTCTGCTATCCTCTGTAGAACATCTACAATTTTTGCATTGATTGGTTTAATTCATTTGTTACTCCAATCCATGGAAGAAATTGGTAGAAGAGATATATGTTTTGTGAATCTACTGGATCTAAAAAATAAGATACATCATCTTCAATGCCTTGAACATCCCATTCTAAACCAAATGTGATTATTTGTCTTAAAGACAATCTCATCGAGCTTCTCTTTCTCACCTCAAATTCATTGAAACAATTGGCCCAATAATCTTCTAAATTACGTAGATGATAGAAACCTGGACCTAGTTTTAAGTTATTTTTCATATTCATTAATATTGAAGTGGAAACATTTAGTATGAAACTATAGAGTATATTTAGGAAATTCCATTTTGATATTCAAGGCATCCAACATGGAATTGTAGGTGAAAGGAACAAATCCCATGGGGAACTAAACATTCAACCTCTTGCATTCTTGGAATCTTTTGTTCATATCAGCAAGCTATCTGCAAACTTCAATCATTACAAACTTACCTTTTGCATATCTAGAAAATTTTAAAGGAAATCCACTAAAGTCACCAACTTGAATGTAAGAGAACCATTGGAATTGAATGAACTAGCTACCATATATACCAAAATATTGCATGGCTTCTAAAATGAGCCTAATTTCATTCTTCCCTTGCATTTCTTGAGTCATTCTCATGGTAAAGGCATAAAAAATCCTTCTGTGATGAAGGAAACTCTTACCCAACTATAACTTGTCATAATACCTTAAGATTGGCACCTTGTCAAGGGGAAGGGAACTTTTATGATATAGTTATTGCCATGTTGAAATCAATGACAACATAGTAACAACCAACACAACCATCCATACTTCATGCTCATGTTGTAAAGCTTCCAACATTATCTATTGCACATCTGACCATCGAAATTCCTTCCATGGATGATATTCCTCAGTTCCTAGAACACGGGGAAGTAGTTCCACTTTGGTCGTTCTTGATTGACCTTCATAATCCTGACTTTGAAGTTCACTGCAAAATTTCCTACATAGGGTATTTAGCCCTGATGGACAAGGCATTCCAGATTGATTGAATGGCTACTCCTATCCTCAACTCATCTACGTATTTTTTGTTTTTTTGATCATCTTTTACAACAAGAATTTTGATACATCCTTGTATATACGTGATACACACACACACACACATATATAACTTTGTCATACATTTTAAATCATGTATTTACTGTGTGTGGTTTTATCATTTTTCCATTTCACAACACAATGTTACAAATGTTTGAATCAACTCTCATGTGTATGATAAGTTAAAGAAAATTTGCTAATGCAAAGGGCCAAATAGAAAAAATAAAAGAAAATGAAAACAAAAAAAAACCCTACAAAAGAAAACTAACCCTAACTAACCAAAAATCTAATCTAACAAATGACCAACCCTAAAAAAGAAATTTATTTTGAGTTTAATAACTATTTCCATTGTTGTTTTGGTACGAATTACAATAGGTTTATCCTTGAATTCACTAGAATAAATTTCAAATGTCCCACTGTAATAATGATTTTTTTAAAATTTTCTACATTTAATAAACATAAATTCAAAGGTGTACTTACCAATAATTTGGCTCATATGTATGAAAATGACCTCATTAAAGGTCAATTGCACACACTTTCACTGATTCGTCAATACTCTACCTTCTTTTAGTCATGGTTCATGGTTTTCCTCTTTACTATATTTAGTTCCATGAACGACTGCATCCATTTCTTGATTTTCTTCTCCTCCAAAAATTTTCAAGTCCTTGGCCCTGTCTTCACTTTGATCTTTGTTAGACCAAGTGATATCACAATTCATATTGTTATCAGAGAGAAAAAGTAAAAACTTGATACTCTATATCTTGCATAAAATCAAGAAAATTTCCTTTTTTTTACTTGTGAATTTTTTAGTTTGGAACGAAAAACACGCGTCTCCTGCTTGATTTTCCCGTTCCTTCTCTCCACTTAAATTTTCCATGTATGAAGATAACGATGACTCATCAATGTCGTTTCCTCATTTTCGATGTAATATTTTTCAGTCTAGGCATTTTTTCCTATCTTCCTACAAAACCTTAGGATTTTCTTTATAAAAATTGTAGTTATCAAACTGTTTTGATATATCAATTGATTTTTTAACATTTTCAATTTCACTAGGATTATACTCTCTTTCACAATTTAAAATATTTCTCATTAACAGTCTCTTTCTTCTAGCAGTTAAAACTTCTTCCATTAACAAAATCACCTTGTACATAGCCAAACTTACCCTAGTTTAAAAAAATTCACAATCGAGTTCACCATGATTAGTTGTATCATGAATTCTACACTCAGTGACTCTACCAAAGGTGAATAAACTCAAAGGATGTAATTTCTAGTTAAGAATTTTTTGTATTTTTTCAACTTCCATTTTTGAAATACTGACTTGCATTAGAATTTCACCTTACAAGCTCTCTTTTAAACCCAAAACTAATACAGATTCCTAAACAAAACACAATGATAAAGATATAAAGAAAAACAAGAGGCCCTCCTTCTAGTGCCAGTTCCTGTTGATGAGGATGTTACTCACAACAATAGTGCAGATAAAATCCTCACATGAAAAATGCAAAGAACCTATCTTTACTTGAAAGATTGAACCGGGAAAACCTAACGTGTCCGTGTAATAGGAAAAGGTTGACTTAGCTTAATCCCAAGGCTCTGGTAGTCAGGTCTTGACCATACTAGGTTTGCTTTAGGGTATGATGTGATATTGTTAATCTCAAGGGGCCTATGGTGATTTCTGGTTTCATTAAGAATCATATGTCTTAGATACAAGATTTCCAATTCGATCATAAAATAATCTCATGAAATCAAAATATTTGTAATAATATTTCATGAACATCAACAATTTTTTCTATCACTTAAGTAGATTTAGGTTTAAGCATTCAAAAATTTCATAGGAATGAAATATTTTCAATAAATTTCCATTCATTCATCTATTTTTTGGAACATTTTTTGAAATTTAAACATCTAATCTAAAAGAACATTAAAAATATTAAAAAATAAAATTTCTCTCGGTTATTCTCCACGCATGCCACAAGATTTAATCAAATAAAAACAAACCACTTTACATTTCACCAGATTATTTCACAACTAGGAATAAAATGATGCAAGCTTTTAAAGAGAGGGGTTTTAGTTTGGACACTCAGTAGGTTCTATATGCACCCTTAAATGATGCAACACACAATCTTGTTTGGATGAACTAACAAAACCAACTACAAAAGATACATGAGATAGGTAGGTATCAAATTGGCTTCAATATTGATTAAGTTCTATGTGCATACAAGTTTTTAGTTTGGAATGATTCAAAAAATAGGAAAAAAGAACAAAACTTAGAGAAGTTTTGGCTCTTCCAACATCCAAAAATTCTGAACTTAACTTAAAAAAAGGTATCCCCTGGTATTTTATAGAAGTAAGACGTGGGTAGGATAAGACAAATACATGAGAGGAAATCCAAGGGACGAATCACATCAAGGCACGTGGAATGTGGTGACTGGTAAGAGAATTACATACAAAGTCAATGAAGTTCAACCTCCATCTGCACGTTGAAGTCCTTTGGGGTTTTCATCTTTTTATTATCAGGATTCCTTCTTAGAACCAAACAAATCCGCCAAATAGAATGTAGAAAATTACCATACATACAAAATGATTAGGTGGAATTTTTGTTCCTACATTCAGGTTCAATCTCGCTTTGAACATTCCAAGAATAAATAACCCCCAGAATGATTTAAAAAATAGGAAAAAAGAAAAAAACCTAGAGAAGTTTTGGCTCTTCCGACATCCACAAATTTTGAACTTAACTTAAAAAAAAGTATCCCCTGGCCTTTTATAGAAGTAAGACATAGGTAGGATAAGATAAATGTACATGAGATGAAATCCAAGGGATGAATCACATCAAGGCACACAAAATGTGGTGATTGGTAAGAGAATTGCAAATGAAGTCAACAAAGGTCAACCTCCATTTGCACGTTGAATTCCTTCAGGTTTTTCATCTTTTTATTATCAAGGTTCCTTCTTGGAACCAAACAAATCTACCAAATAGAATGTAGGAAATTCCCATACATATAAAATGATCAAGTGGAATTTTTGTTCCTACATTTAGGTCCAATCTCGGTTTGAGTAGTCTAGGAATGAATAACTCCAAGAATGAATACACTTCTTTGTTGCATCCTTAAAATCTAGAGTCCCAGTTTCCTGACATTTGATATCTCTTTGCAATGAACTTTATTCCTACATGAGCCTCCAAAGTTTATTGTTGAACCTTATAACACCATCAGATCTGCCTGCAACTTTAGTTTGCTTGACCATCCATACCCAAAATTTGCATCACAATCTGCTGCTCTTGCAATCACAAATCCTACCTACTAAATCCCTTTTAAATAGAACATTTATAAAATATCATGTAATTAAAACCATCATTAATTCATTATGATAAAAATCCATCATAAATAACACGCTTTCAAGAAAATCTCGTATTCTTGCGTAATTATCCTTTTACACTGGGTTATTTGACTATCAAACTTCTTAGATAATCTTAAAATTTTAAAACTTTTCTTTACATCTTTTACCCGATACCCGATACCTGATATTTAGCTTTACCCATGCTTTTCTTAGACTTCAGCTTTACTGAAACTTCCATCTTCACCAGACCTTGACTCTCAAACCAAAAAAATTTGCTTTACCTTTTACATTACCTTTTCATTTCTAACATTCCCTGTTCCTGGTACTTGGTACCCGCAACACTTGAATTATGAAATACTTTTTCAAAAAGATCTCTTTGCTTTTCACTTCTAGTGACCTTTCCAACTAGCCAACACCTGCCATAAGAATTAGTTTTCAATTGGGGTCCTCAAGTCATAGAGTCTTGGGGCATATTGTGAGACCACACAATAGGTTTCACCAAGTTTCATGAATTTTCAATGGTGGAAACAAAAGTTATGATTTTTTTTCTCTTGCTAGAAACCCTAGATCAACAACAGGGTAGTCAATAATAATTTTTCCATATCTTGCTCAAAATATCATGAAATTTAATGAAACAAAAATAATTTAAACCTAGAAACATAACTCTATCATTCCATCCATTTAAATATCTAACATGGTGTCATACAATTTTGTAGAAAACTATTTTTAGACTGAAACTACAAAAAAATGTCAAAAATTATGAAGAAATAGGGTTATTTTCATCAAAAATCTCCTTTAATAGTTTCTTGGAGCACTCTTCTTCATTTCTTCAATGTGAATGATGATCAAGAACAATTACATTCGAAATCACATGCTTTTCATCAAAACCTAAAGTCCCAATGTCCTTTTTTAACACTTAAACTTGCAAAAAAATGCACTTTTACACAACCTAAACTAAAAGAAACATGTAAAGTGACCTTACAAGGTTAGTAATGGTATTCTAAGACCTTATTAGACTCATAAAATGAAAAAAATGAGCTAAGGAAAAAACCCCAACCTTGCAACAAGCCAAAAACACCCTAGAAATTCAAGTTGGCATTTTGGCAGGAAAACCAATATTTGAATTCCTAGGTCTATTTAACCTACCCAAACCATTGTACATGATCCAAATAGACCTCCTAATACTTGAAAATACTCAACTAATAATCCTAACATAAAAATTAAGAATAAAAATATCATGAGAGTGATGCTTGTGCATCAAGAAATATTAGGTACAGTTGAACCCTAAGAAGTCCATCTTTGGTGTCACTATAGGAAAGCTCTTGAGATACATTGTATCATGGAGGGGAATTGAAGTGGTCCCAACTAAGGTCAGGGAAATCATGGATATGAAATCACCATAGATACTTAAGAAAATTTGAGGCCTACAAGGGAGATTGCAATCTATCAGGAGGTTCATAATGCAGCTAGTAGATAAGTGTTACCCATTTTCTCATCTTCTTCATATAAGGGTGTGGAATACAAATGTGATATGAATTATGAGAAATAATTTCAAAAACTCAAGGATTATCTAGAAACACCACCCATCTTGATTCCATTGAGAGTAGGAAAGGCTTTGATACTTTACATATCAGCTACCTCAACATCCCTAGGGGCTATTTTAGCTCAACATGATGAAATGGGAAAGGAAAGAGCTATATATTATATCAACAAAACCTTAGTAGGATATGCAATAAATTATTCAACCATTGAAAAATATTGTTTAGAAATGGAATTGGCTTCCCAAAGGATTAGGAACTACATGATTTCACATCAAGTTAAACTCATCTCCAAGGTAGATCCACTCAAGTACTTATTGTTGAAAGCTACTCTCACAAGTCATACAAAAAATTGGTAATGATCCTCATAGAGTTTGGTCCAACACAAAATATTTTGATCAAAAATCCATCAAGGGACAAATCATTTCCATTCAGCTAGTAGAATCCCCTATCTATGTAGAGAATCTTTTGGTGTCAGAATTTCTTGGTGAATTAGTATTCACCCTTAGCATGGTAGAACAATGGAAGTTGTATTGTAATGGTTCATACACATAGCATGGGTCCAAAGTAGGAACTTTATTTATTACTCCACAAGGTGATTGCATTCCAGAATCATACAATTTAGCCTTTCCACATACAAATAACATAGCTAAGTATGAAGCCCTCGTCATAGGGTTAATAATTACAATACAATGATAGATCCAAGAGCTAAAAGTCTATGGAGATTCTTAGCTAATAGTGAACTGGGTTAATGATGACTAGATCAAACCAAGGATGACAAACTGATACCCTACAAGAATATGGTGGACAATATCAAGGATTATTTCATTGACATAACATTTGAGAAAATACCTAGGATCATCAATCAAGTAGCAAATGCCATGGCTACTATTGGATCCTTGCTATATATGCCTCATAATAGTTTGAAATGTGAATTCCTCATTGAGAAGCTTCTCATACCAACTTTTGAGGTACCTGAATCCAAATTTCTATGTGAAATCATTTTTCCCGGTTACCCATGGTATCATGAAATATTCACTTACCTAAAGAGAGGTATCCTCCCATTTGACCTTACTTCAAACCTTATAAGTACTTTTATTAGAAGAGCATCTTGATTTGTCCATTTAGGTGATACCCTTTATTGGTGAAGTCTCGAAGGAATATGTTGTGTGGTCTCACAACACACCCCAAGACTATAAGACTTAGGGACCCAAGTGAAAACTAATGCTTATTGTAGGTGTTGGCTAGTAGAGAGGATCACTGAAAGTTAAGGTTAAAAGGAATTTTTTTGAAGTAATTCATGATTCAAGTGTACTGGGTACTAGGTATCGAGTATTAGAAGGCCATGAATGTTAAAATGTTAATGCAATGTTTTGGTGAATTGTTCTAGTCCAGGAGCAAAGGTCTAGGAAAGTGTGGAGGTTCCAATGGAATCTGGGGTTCAGGAAAATTGTATTTTGGAAAAAGCATAAGTATCGAGTACCGGGTACTGGGTAACATTGTTAATTTTAAAGTTATAAGTTAAGTTTTCCTGAGGGTCCAAAGGTCCGGTAACCTGCTGAAAGGATACAATTGTGTGAGAATGTGATTTTAAAAGCATGATATTTATGATTTTTTTGAAATGATGATTTATTAATAATGGATTTTTTTTTTCATGAGAGTTTTATAAATGTTTTAAAAGGGACTTAATATTTGAAATTTGTACTTATAAGAGGAACAGATTGTGATGCAACATTTGGGTATGGACAGTCAGGAAAATTTGGATTGCAGATAAAATCATATCCAGATCAGGTGATACAATTCGAGAGTCCATGCGAAAGAGGTGATTGGGTTGTCGTAATACCAAACCTTTTGGTATTATGAATGTGATGGAAGGATGTGCCAACCTCCAGTGTGACTTGTTCCTAAGAGTATTAAGCTTGAGCCAGAATCAAAATGTAGGAACAAATGTTTGATTGATCATTCTAAATATATGGTAAGTTCCTACATTTTATTTTTTATTCAAGTTACTATCTCAGCGATAGTTTAAAGAAGAGAAGCTTGAAAGAGTTTAACATCTTGAAGAAGGTTGACATCCATTGAATTCATCAAAAATTCTCCTGCTAGTTGTCATATTCCTTGTGCCTTGTGATTCGTCCCTTGGATTTCCTCTCATGTGTTTGTCTAATCTCCCTTGAATCTTGTTCTTATAAAAGGTTGAGAGATGTGTCATTTTAAGTTAAGTTCAGAATTTATGGATGTCAGAGATCAAATCTTCTTTAAGTTTTGTTCTTTTCCTATTTTCTGTTTCATTCTAGATTAAAAACTTGTATGCACATAGAAGCTAATCAATATCAAAGCCAATTTAAAAGCTATTTCCTTATATGAAATCATAGATAGCTAATTGTTTGTTTGGCTAGACAAGATTGTGTACTGCATCGTTTAAGGGTGCATACAGAACCTACCTAGTATCCAAATAATCCCCCCTTTCTTTAAAATCTTGCATCATTTTGTGGTTAGTTGTGAAGCAATTTGGTGTCGTATGGAATAGTTTGCTTTGTTTTGGTTAATTCTTGAGGCATGTGTGGATAATAGCTTGGAGAAATTTTACTTTTTAGTATTTTTGATGCTTTATTTTAGAATAGATGTTGAATTTCAGAAAATGTTTCAAAAAAAAGAGATGAATGAATAGAAATTTTATTGCAAATATTTCAATTCCGTAAAATTGTTGAAAGCTTAAAGCTAAAATTACTTAAGTGATAGAAAAGGTGTTTGAAATTCATGGAATGTTATTGCAAATCTATCAATTTCATGAAATTGTCTAATGACCGGACCGAGTTTATCTTTTAATTATTCTTTTGATTCCTTTGAGAACCAAAAATGACCGTTTACCCCTCATGATTAATAACATTATCACAAAAAACCCTGATGTGAACCTAGTATGGTCAAGACCTAACATAAAAAATCCTTTGGATTAAGCTAAGTTAACCTAAGATTTAGGTTGTCCTAGTGTAATATTTCAAGTAAAGATAGGTTTCCACAATTTTCCTGTGAGGATTTATCTGCACTATTGGTGTGTGAATAACACCGTGATAAAAAAGAACTAGCACTAGAAAGATGGTCATATCTTCCTCTTTGGTTTTATCTAGAATGAGTATCGCTATCTTGGTTCTGGGTTGGAAAGTTGCTTGCGAGACAAAATTCTATGCCAGCGGGTAATGGAAAGTATAATGGACACTGGTAAGCTCTAGGAAATCCTTAACCAGAAGCTTTATCCTTTGAGTTTTTTCACCTTTGCTAGGGTCACCGGGTGTAGAATTCATGATACAGCTCATAATGATAACTCAATTGTGAAATTTTTAGACTAGGGTAAGTTTGGCCACTTATAATGTGATTCTGTTAATAGAAGTTTCTTTAACTATTGAAAGAAAGGAACAAGTATTAGAAATGAATTTGAATTCTAAGGAATTTCCTAACCCTAGTGGAGCTAAAATATTGGATAATTAACTACTAAATCAAATTGATTTACTAACTACAATTGTCATGAGGAAAGTCCTAAAATTTTGTAGGAAAAAATGCAAGGATGTCGAGACTTGGAACTAGAATTCCAAAAGTGTGAAAGTGAAAATGATGAGTCGTCAATATTCTCACACATGGAGGATGAAAAAGATGAGGAAAGGAGGGAAAATCAAGTGGAAGAGATGTGTTTTTCACCCTTAACTGAAAATACACGAGTTAAAAAGGAAAATTTTCTTGATTCCTTGCAGAATACATAATATCAAGATTTTTACTTTTTATCTCTTTGATGATAAGGTAAATTGTGTTGATACTTTTTCTAACAAAGTTAATAGTGTTACTGAGAGTAAAGACAGGGCCAAGGACTTGGAAAATCCTGGAGAGAGGATGAATCAAGTAATGAACACAATCATTCATGGAGCTAGAAAAATTGGAGAAGAAAACCATAAACCAGGATTGGGATAAGGTAGAGTATGGAGAAACTAGCAAAGGTGTGTGCAATCGACCTTTAATGAGGTCATTTTCATACATATGATCCAATTTATTGGTAAGTACACATTTGAATTTACATTTGTTAAACATAGAAAAGTTAAGATAATTCATTGTTATAGTAGGATATTTGAAATGTATTCAAGTGAATTTAAAGACAAGCCTATTGCAATTCATACAAAAAATACTATGAAAATAGTGATAGAAGTTAAAGTAAATTTCTTAGTTAGGGTTAGTCCTTTTCTTGGGTTAAATTTTAGTTAGGTTAGTTTTCTTTCGTAGGGTTTATTTTTTTCTTTCTAGTTAGTCCCTAGCATTATTGAATTTTGTTTAATTTAAAGAAACACATGAGAGTGAATTGAAATATTTTTTTAAAAATAGTGCGCTGTAAAATGAAGAAATAAAATCATACATAGTAAGTGCACACTTAATGTATGAAAAGTAAAATTTTCATATATGTGTATATTACGTATATACATGGAAATACAAAATTTCTCGCCATTAAAGTGTAAAAAAACAAAAAGAGGAGTCGAGCTGTAGTAACAGGGTGATCAGTAAGTCAATTTGGGATGCTTCATCCATGAGGGAAGTATTCCCAAGTAAGCATTGTCTCTGTGAGTGTCAAAGTCAGGGGTATGGAGATTAGTCAAAAAAGGCCAAGGAGGAACTATTTCTCCTCATTCTAGGAATAGAGGAATGTCATCAACAAAGGGAATTTTGATGGTTGAATGTGCAATAGATAGGATATAGTCCAAGTTCCCTAGGAAATTAGACCTCACTATCATTTGAGTAGCCATGCAAACTTTATCAACATAAAGCCCAAGATCAAGGAGTGAGGCTATGAACTGCAAAGCTAAGTCTAAATTTAGCCTAAAAATACTCTAGATTTTATAAAATTTTCCCCAAGGACCAAGCACAAATTTGGAGCAGTAAAGATGAGAGTCCAAAGAAATAAAACCTTATTCAACCAGCAGGTGGTAATGCGATCTAGAAAGCCATTCTGGCAGCGAATGCAAGTCATAAAAATTGGAGAATCCATGGCCTGGAAGCAAGAAATCACAAGTAGAGTGGAAGTAGAAAATTGAGGAAAGCAAGAGATGTGAAGAGTTTGAAAGAGAAGTGTGGAATTTATAGAAAACCATGAGAAATATGTAGTACAAAGTTGCTTGGATTGAAGTCTTAGAAAATGCAAGTTGAGGTGGTAACAGGACAATTTTCTCTAGAGAGAAATGTTAAATCTAATTAATTCTCATAGAATTGGTGGCCATTGCGTCAAAGTTTTCTAGTACAAAGATCGTGAATCAAGCAAATTGAATATTTCAAAATTAATGGTGGCCATTTCATTATATTTTATTGAGTCATATTTCATGAAGATGTCCATGTGTGCAATGCAAAAAGGAAAATGAAGCCGATAAGGTGGCACACATCATCATCTAGATATTGAAAGGAAATAATATGTTTGTGTTAAGGCGTGCGAATTAAATCTATAGTATGATGGTCAGAATTAAGTGTAATCATGACAACTCTAATGTATTAATGTTAGTGCAGTTCTGTCAAATTAGAATTGCTAGCCAAGTATTTCAGCGATTGTCATAAAATAAATTAAAATGGAAAGGTGGCAATCGATTTTTCTAAATTTAGAATTAATTTGGTGATGAATTACTTGCTACTATGTTTGAACTTATTCATATTTTCTTATAGATAGCAAATTGTAGTTGGCTGGGATTTGGCATAAGGATGGTAAAATTTAGCATGAAAGTCACACCTACAAGGAATAATTAAATGAGTTTTTGGGAATTAGTGAAATGATGAAGGGATTTTCATTCAATGAAAAATCAAAAGGTAACCTTTTCTACCACTATGATTCCCAACCTAATAGTGGGATTCATTGCCTGCAAGTTGAAGCAATGAGCTTACAAGAAAGATAAAAAAAATGAATATCAAAGAAATATCAAAAAGAAAATTCAACTCTTTAGGCTATCCGAATATCTCTACCAGGGCTATGGATTCCTGACTGGCAGTAAAGCTATGTTTGGGGGAATTACAGAGATAACCTTGCTGGGGCTATGGACGCCTAATTGGTAGCAAGGCTCTATCCACTATTGGCTTTGGAGGATTATCAAATTATGTAGTTCAATGTCAATGAACTAATTTTTTCATCGAGCTCTGGAAACAAGAATTAATTAGAGCACACATGGATACTTTTCAGAGAAATTTTATTGTTTTTATGCCAAAATCTAGGTGAAAGTGAATGGTTATTTTTGGAAAATATGTATAAGATAATTTATAACAGGTGATTTGATTCCATTTTTTTAAAATTTAGTTTTATTAGTTTCAAGTTGTTGTGTGGTCTCACAACACAACCCAAGACTGTAAGACTTGGGGATCCAAGTGAAAACTAATGCTTATGGCAGGTGTTGGCTAGTAGAGAGGATCATCAGAAGTTAAGGTTAAAAATAATTTTTTTGAAGTAATTCATGATTCTAGTGTGTTGAGTACCAGGTACCAGGTACCGAAAGGCCAATAATTTTAAAATGTTAATGCAAGGTTTTCGTGAAGTGTTTCGGTCTGGGAGCAAAGGTCTAGGAAAGTATGGAGGTTCAAGTGGAATCTAGGGTTCAAGAAAATTGTATTTTGGCAAAAGTTGAAGTGTCAGGTACTGGGTACTGGATAACAATGTTAAGTTTAAAGTTAAAAAGTTAAGTTTTCCTAAGGGTCTGAAGGTTTGGTACTGAAAGGATATAATTGTGTGAGAATGTGATTTTAAAAGTGTGATATTTATGATTTTTTTGAAATGATGATTTATTAATAATGTTTTTCTTTTCATGAGATTTTTATAAATGTTGTAAAAGGGATTTAATATGTGGAGGGTGATTCCTATAGTGCCCCTCTGTGTCGGTGGTTCTGGACTTTTGTGTGAGTATTTGTGTGTGCTTCATTATTTGATGGTGTGAAAAATGTCATATGTTAGTAATCATGATTAATTAAATCATAAGTGATTTGCAAGGGTATTTAAAATATAATTAAAAATTAAAATAATAATCAATTAAATTAAATCAAATGATTTAGAGCAAATGATTAAATTACACTAATTCATTAAAAGTAAAAGTGATATTATTAGATAAATTGATTTAAATTGTTAAATTGAAATTAATAATAATTATGAACAAAATAATCTTGAAAACATAATTATTATAATAAGAAATTTAAATAGATAAGGAGATAGGAAGCTGAAATATTTTAAAACAAGAAAAGAAACTTCACCTTTTGAGTTTTTGGAAGTCGAAGAGAACTGGTGAATTTGCAAAATAAATAATAGCTATATTTAGCTTATGGAGGAGGTTGGGAATTGGTTCTTGATTTGTAACTGACCAAGAAAGAAAATAAGGGGGAAGCCCAAAAGGAGATTCGGTGGGAAGTTGAAGGAAAAAACCAACTACCCTGATCAAGAAAGGAAGGGAGGCATGAAAGAAGGGGGGGAGGAAGGACAGCAAGGAGGGATATCAAATTGAGAAAATCTCGTACAGATAAGAATCGGTTTGGGAGGATCGCAGAAGAAGACACGGGAAAATTGGGAAAGAACGTGCAAGGTATGCTATGCTTTATATTCTCCATAGCAAACAAAGTGTCCATGTGAGTTTCTGTATATTCAACATTGTTGCAATGTCTTATATGTACTTTTGGGGAAACAGATTAGAATGGCGTTAAAATAATTTGTGATTGAATGACTGATGACAGGTTTTTACTTTATGTTTATGTAACCTGGCTCAGCACATATTTAGTTCTCTCTGGTTCTCTCCCGCATTTTGTTTTACTTCCAATGTCCTTCTAGATCATCGACCTTAGCTTTATTTCTCTTCTCTTGTAAATTCCTGTATTTAGCAACCAAGTTCCTTAGTTCACCGAATTAAAAATAGAGGATTGAACTTTCGCCTTATAATTGCTCCAATGTCCTTATTGCATTGCATCACCCAAGTTTTTTGTCACTTTTATGTACTACATTCTGGACCATTACTTTTTCTTTCTTGAGCAGAATGCTATGCTTAATCTTTGAATCCGTATACCCTTGTTATTGCTCCATGGTCTTAGTATGTTAACTGAGAATTTACTCATTTGCTTTTAATCCTTGATGTCTGTGAAGGCTTCTTAGATATTTTCCTATTCGGGCCTTTTGCTTAAGTAGTTTTCTTTTAAAGGAGTTATCAAACATTAGCAATACTTCATTGAGCCATAATCCTATGCATGTCTAAAAATGATGTAAATACCGCATTAAATCCTCTATCTTATAATGCTTGTCTCCCTCCATCAAGCATTCAGGTTGTGAAGCAAGTATAAGCTCTAACTCAACCCTTTTTTTTTGGTGATAAAGAAGCACCCTTGGCTCTTCTTCTCTTGAAGCATTGAATTTTGAAAGTTCCTTCTCTGAGCATCTTCCGATCATTTTGTGAGTTCTTTAATGCAACCCGATTGTATACACTCTTTAAACCTATAACTAACTCCGAAACTTTCAGTAATCTTTAATCACCAGTATCAGTTTCCCTACGTTTGGAAAAGAGTCAAAACCCTCTTTAAATGTTGGATCTTCTAAGCTCAGTCGTGCACTTGACTTAATAGGAAGTTTTTAGGTTTAAATAAACTGCTCGATTCTACTGGCAATCTATCGCAGTTGTAGCACCTGAAAATAAATTTATTTTTTCCAAACTTCAATCTTGAGCGCATCTTTGGAAACTCGCCTCTAATCAAAAATGTGTTTAGTTCAAGACAAAAAAAGTTGTTCATTATTTCTTCTCCTCTCAAGCCACGTATTTGTACCTCACCTTTCTCCTTCCCTTCTGACTGGTGGATAACATTTTGGATTTGATAATAATGCAAGTAGATGGCGATATTCCAAATTCCAATAGTCACTTTCTAATATACTTGGCAACCTGTTATAGTGGCGGCATTAGAGCTAAGATTAAATAGTCTCCCTGAAACCTTTGGCAACCCGTCACAGCTGCAACTCTTTTAGATTAGCAAAGGTGTAGTAAATCAAATAATCTTTCTCTGGTTTCAGTGATAACCCGTGTGGCGCACTTGATCCGGGTAGGGTGTATAGATTTAAATGATAACATGGCTCAAACTGTCCTATAGGGTTTACACAGAATACTATAAAAATGTCTTATATCAAATAGTTACAATGTTAGTTGTTTTTCAAGATCGTATACACCAAACAAGGATCACATTCCCCTGAATAAAGTTGCCTTAGTTTGGTTATATCTGATCCTTTGAGTAAACAATAAATTTCACATATATTGTGTTCATTAATAGATTTTAATCATGGAATTAATATTTATTTGTTCATTTGTTGTATGATGAAGTTTAGGTAATTAAATATGTGTTTAAGATTAGTTAAATGTAATTTTCTAAAAATACTTTGTTGATTGATTCAAAATAAATGCATGAGTAGCTGTTGGAAAATGCTCCAACCAAATATAAAAAGGACTCTAGTGCTTTAAAATTTGATTTATGGTAAAAGTTGTAATTAATAAATGTTGAGTTAAGAAACTAAAATAAGGATTATTTGGGTCTATGACTAGTTTTGAAGATAAGTGAATTAAGGAATAGGGAAGCAATTTTGGAGTTAATAATTGTTAATGCATATACTTATGAATGTATGGGACTAATAAAGTAAATAAGACTATATTTAGGTTGAAAATGGTTACTTAAATAAAGATAAACAAAGTTAAGTTCCTTGACATTGAAAATCGAGTGAAGGTTATTTCTGTTCTTAAATGATTAGTAAATTGTCTAAGAAGATTAAGAAATTTAGGATATTATTATTACCACAATTATTATGGGTTATCCTTTGTTAATTTGCAGGTGAATATTGTTATTTTATAACCTTTAGAGTAGTATGGTAAGATTAGTGTGTAAGCTAAATAACGAGGAAATTGTATTAAGATTGTCTCAAATATTATCATTATTCGAAGGAAATAATCTTTTAATTTAATTATGAGATTAGTGATAAGGAATATTGTGAAATGTAAAAATGTGCCTTGAGATAACTACGATATGTGATTATAGAGTTCCTTTATTTATTTTGAATTAATTCTTCTTATTAAACGAATGGGTAAATCGTATTTGAGTGGTCATTGTTTGTTTAGGGGTAATTTGATTTGTGGTGTCCTTGTTGGGAATCACTTGGTTTCAAAAGTAATTTCATGAGTAATCTGACATACATCCTTTCATTATGACTTTTCTTGAGTTGACATGAGTTGGGGATCTTCTTTAAGTTTAATTGTGTTGATATTCGTTTAAGTTTACATAGTGAATTTTTGGTTTGTTTTGAGCTGTGGGGGTCTTATCAATTGCTTTGTGGTGGAGTATTTTGGATACTAATGTGATGCTTGGTTGTGATAAGTTTATGCTTCTTGTTGTATGCAATCTTTCCACTTGTATTAGTTTAGTGAAACATTAAATTATATTGTTGTTATATTTGTTGATTTTGTCAAAGGTCATTTGTTTACCAGCTGCACGGGTATCTTGTGAGGAGGAAATTGAGGTCTCCCTTGGATGCCTGGTTGCATGCTTTTACCTTTGTTGTTGAAGGATTGTTTCTGTTGGTTCCATTTTATTTCATATCAAGGTTGGTTGTGTAGTCTGGATGGAGTTCCTGATCTTATTTTAATGTATTCACTCTTCATATTTGAATTGAAAATAGTTCTTCAAGGTCTTGGATTTATTATTGTCAGATTTTCATGGGAAACCCCAGTGTAAACTTTTTGAGAGTCTTCCAGGGGCTTGTTCTTATGGTTGGTCAATTTTCTCTCTTTATGTGCCTTTGATGTGGCAAGTGCTTTGGTATTTGGATTTTGAAAGGGTTGTATGAGAGTGTAAGATTTTGATTATGTATTTATAGCAAGATGGGTAATGCCTCGCATGTTTCTCTATTGTGATCTAATGTTGTTGTTATGGTATACAACCCTTGGATTTTGGTTTCTATGTTCTGAGTGTCTAGAGTGAGAGTGGCTCTAAGTGGGTGCTTGGTGCACAAAAGGGCGCCAGGATAGCCCTCGTTAGAGTGTGATTAATAAGTGAAAACCTAAGTAATTAACTAGGGGGTGGGTAGAATCACATTAAAAAGATAATTGATGCCTCATCCACCTTTTAGTGCTACCACAGACTAAAGGGGATTGAGAAGGCCGTGGTTGGCATGATCATTGCCTTGTCTTCGCAAAAGGTAACGGTTCTGCATGAGCAACCCTATGGGGTGGTTCCTTGAAATAGGTAGCCTGGATAACCATAGATGGAGGAAGTTCCTAGTGCTTGGTTTCCTGGATAATCCATTAGTAGATGGAGGCGGTACCTTGCAATAGGTAGCCTAGAGAATCCATGTTAAGCCATGCGATGACACTCTCCTCTAACACTCCTTATGATGTTGCTTCTTTGGAAATCCTCTAGAAGTGGTCCTTGTCTTGAATTGATGAAATCTAGTTGTTTGAATTGATTTATGGTTTTACTCTATTTTTTCTATGGTGTATTCTATGGTCTTGTATAAGTCTTGTTGATGTTTGGGTTTTGACCTTGTACTCTTTTGGTACTATGATATGATGTTATTGTATTGTTAGTTGCAATTTGGAATTGTATTATGTTTTCAATTGATTTGGAAGTGCTTCATGATCATCCTTTGGTTACTTGTTTACTGGTCATTGCTTTGATCTATGTGATGAGATTTATGACTCTTGGATGTGGTTGATTATGTCATTGTAATTCCTGAGTGTTATGATACTTTTGTATGACGTTGAGTCTTGTGGTTCCCTGTGTGGATGATCTTGGTTGAGGTCTCTTTCTTGTTAGCTCCTAGCACAGGGGGTGGGGCTTTGGACTCCCATGGTCGGGTGGAACGTGCTAAGCACCCCATTGGGTTCCCAGTCGAGGATCGAGAGGTGTGGATTGGTGCTGTTGCAGCAACTCCAGAGTTGTATTTGTCTTGGAGCCAGTTATGATACTGTGTATTCATCTATTCATTTGTATCATGATTCTTGTATGGGTTCCATTTATGTTTGGAAACACTTTTGTAGCATTGTACCTCTAGAATATTGTAATGTAATGTAACGTTAAACCTTGGGTGAATATTGGTCATGGCAGTTGTTATTCAATGTGTTAAGTTAATCATGCATATGTTGTATTTATGTACACAGATGGTTTTTTTATCAATGCTTTATCATGTATGTGTTGCATTTGATAATGTTTACTTTGTTATGGATTATATCTTTGGATTGTATCCTTTATTGTCATTGTGTGGATCTAAGTCGCGTAATGACTCCTCGTGTACCCCAAGGGATGTATGTGCTAATGAATCTACTTAAATGAAATTCATGTTATGACTTAATGTGTTTTACATGTATGTTATGTTAACTTTAAAAAAAATAAAAAATTATGCTATAATTATTGTGTTATTGTCCTTTGGGGTTCGCACGGTGGGGCGTTACAATTCCACAATACTGGTTTACAATTTTTGGACAAACTGGACATTGAACTATTTTTTTTTAACTAAATCTTCACTTTTGGGCACCTATAGTGGCTAAACCGTGAGGAATTTGAAGATGATGCAAACTAGTGATTTGTGACATTTTTTCTATAGATTCTAAATATTTTTTTTCAATTTTTTTGGAATTAGATTGCACTTCTTTTTCCTTCTCCTTTGAAAACTAGTTTTTAACAGTAAACACCATTTTTAAAGAGTGAGAATTCTGGCTAACACATAAATTTTTTCTATGAAGGATAAAATTCTTTTTTTTTTGAATTTAGATTCATAACTATGATATCTAGTGCATGGAATTGGTTTCAAAGCATTTCATTGAATATATTTTTCTTAATTGAGTTTCAAAGTCAAACCAGTTACAATTTAGACATGATTCACTGGCTAAAACATAACCTTTTTTGTATTTATCGAAATTCAATTTTTTTGTTGGATCATGGACATCAATATCTAGTGCATTGATATTTTTCAATTTTTTTTGATAATCTACTATTTTTCCTCATGTGCAGAATAGAGATCTTGATTTTTAATGAAAAACCTATGTTTAATCAAACTAAAAAAAAATACATAATAAAACTAAAACATATTAATATTATATTCAATGGATAGCTCATTTAGAGGAATACCATCATCTAGTTGGGTCTGTGAAGTCTCCTCCAATTTCATCCTCAACTCAAGCTTCGAAGGAAATTTTTTTGTATAGATTTGGTAGAAGAGGGGGAGAAGGGGGAAAAAGGGGGGTTCTAGTGAACTAGGTTTCACTAGAACTAGGGGGTTCGCTAAACCCCCCTTCTAGCTAACCCCCCTTTAAATACAATTAAAAAATAAAACCCATTAAAGGGGAGTTCGCTAGAAGGGGGGGTTCTAGCAAAACCTTTATGGGGTTCTAGCAAACCCCCTATAGTGTTTTCCATCTGAAAATGCATTTTTCCTTCCTCAACGGAATTGTAAACTAGTTTTGTGGGTTTACCCTAGAATTTGTGCTTGCAGGAGGAATATATTATGATGCAACATTCGAGTATGGATGGTAAAGAAAATTTGGATTATGGATAGAATAATATATAGATCCAGCGATACATTCCTGAAGTCCATGCAAAAGAGGTGATTGGGTTGTCATAATACCATACCTTTTGGTATTACGAATGAGGTAGAAGGATGGACCAACCTCCGGTGTTACTTTTTCTCGGGAGTATTGAGCTTGATGAAGAACTAGAATGTAGGAATGGATGTTTTATTGATCATTTTGAATATATGGGAAGTTCCTACATTTTGTTTCCAATTCAAGTTACTATCCTAGTGATAGTTTAAAGAAGAGAAGCTTGAAAGAGTTTAACATGTTGAAGAAGGTTGACATCCATTGACTTCATCAACAATTCTCTTGCCAGTTGTCATATTCCATGTGCCTTATTGTGATCCATCCCTTGGATTTCCTCTCATGTGTTTGTCTAATCTCCCTTGTGTATTGTTCTTATAAAAGGTTGAGAGATGTGTCATTTTAAGTTAAGTTTAGAATTTTTGGATTTAAGAGATTAAAGCTTCTTTAAGTTTTATTATTTTTCCTGTTTTCTATTCCATTCCAGATTAAAAACTTGTATGCACATAGAAACTAATCAATATCAGAGCCAATTTAAAATCTATTTCCTGATATGAAATCATACATAGCTAATTTTTTGTTCGGCTAGACAAGATTGTGTGCTGCATCATTTAAGGGTGCATATAGACCCTACCCAATGTTCAAATAATCCCCCCTTTCTTTAAAATCTCACATGATTCTATGCTTATCTGTGAAGCAATCTGGTGACGTATGGAATGGTTTGCTCTGGTTTGGTTAATTCTTGAGGCATGTGTGGATAATACCTGGGAGCAATTTTACCTTTTTAGTATTTTTATGCTTTATTTTAGAATAGATGTTAAATTTCAAAAAATGCCTCAAAAAAAAGAGATGAATGAATGAAAATTTTATTGCAAATCTTTCAACTCCATAAAATTGTTGAATGTTTAAAGCGAAATTTACTTAAGTGATAGTAAATTTGTTTAAAATTCATGGAATGTTATTGCAAATTTGTCAATTTCATGAAATTGTCTAATGACCGGATCGAGTTTATCTTTTACTTATTCCTATGATTCCTTTGAGAACCAAAAATTACCATTTACCCCTTGTGATTAACAACATTATCACAACAAACCCTGATGTGAACCTAGTTTGGCCAAGACCTGGCATAAACGAGCCTCAAGATTAAGTTGAGTTAACCTAAGATTTAGGTTGTCTCAGTGCAATCTTTCAAGTAAAGATAGGTTCCTACAGTTTGTATGTGAGGATTTATCTACATTGTTGGTGAGCAACTAACGTTGTGATCAATATAACATTACTGTGATTTCTTAACCAAGAGGAAGCTTTAACTTCTTTAAAAGAAGTGTACGAAATCATTTGTGGGTCACATTTGAGTGGTGCAACCTTGGCCAAGAAATTTTTGAGGACATGATATTATTGTCCCACTATGGAACAAGAAGAAATTTAATTTTTCAAGAAATGTATGCAATGCCAAAAAAGTGGAGATCTCATTCATGCACCAGCTCAAGAGCTTAGGCCTATCACTACACCTTATCCTTTTTTATAGCGGGGACTCGACATCATAGGTAAAATCACCCCAACTTCTTCCAATGGTCATAATTTCATCATTATAGCCATTGAGTACTTCATGAAGTGGATCAAAGCAATACCAATGACCTATGTAATGAGAAAGTAGATATCCAATTTTATCTTGAATTACCTCATTTGTTGTTATGGTGTTCCTCAAGCCCTTATCATAGATAATGGAACACCTTTTAAGAACTAGGATGTCCGTGAACTATACCAATGATTCAATATCCAACATCAATTTTCCACCCCTTACTACCCCCAAGGAAACAATCAAGCTAACGCTTCTAACAAGACCATTATTAAGATAGTAAAGAAAATAGTCAATGAAGTTGGCTATGATTAGCACCTACAACTAAATACCACCTTGTGGGCCTATCGAACTAGTATCTGCACACCCACAAGTGCAACAACTTATTCCTTGGTTTATGGAATTGAAGGCATCCTACCTATTGAGGTCAAGCTCCCATCCCTAATAGTACCACTACAATATCCCATCATTGATGAAGAATATAGAGTATCCAGGTTGAATGAGATAGAGTTGTTGGATGAATGTCTTCTTGAAGCATCAAATCACCTACAGGCCTAATAGAATAGACATAGAAGGAGCTATAATAAAAATATCAAAGGGAAATGCTTCCATGTGAGAGAAATTTTCCTAAAAGAGAATCATAAGAACATGTCAGATCCAAATAGCAAGGGTAAATTTGAGCTGAATTGGTTATGGTCTTTGATTTTCACAAGTTATGGCTTTGAAGCTTATCAACTAGCCACCCATGAAGGATAACCCTTGCACGATCCCATCAACAAAAATCACCTCAAAAAGTATTATGCCTAGTTCTTGAAGGGTATAAATTATAATAATAATAATAATAAAATCCAAAAAAAGAAAAGAAAAAGGATCAAAAGATTAAAGAAAAAAATCATCCTCTAATGAAAAAAACTTTGGTGGAACTTTGGGCAAGTACCTTTGTGAAAACCTAGAAAATAGGTGCCTTGCATAAATAAGCACCATCTCCTATCTACCATGGGATCTTTGGCTTATCTGGTATCCTCTGTCCATCCATGCATTCTCCATCCTATTTATTTCTTCATCCATTTGCATCTGTATCATAGCTTGGTATTGAGTAAGGATTATGTTCCCATTTAGTACTACCTGGTGCACTCCTAAGGAAAGTTTGTCCTACCCATAATAAGGTAGTCTATCACATCACACTAGGGGTATCTTCCTATACTTGCATCAGATTAGGTTTAAGGTTATTCTAAAAAATCTTAAATTTTTTGAAATTTTTTCAAAATACCAAAAACATTCAAAACATTTGAAACATTTTTAAAGTCTCAAAAAATCCAAAAACATCCAAAATTTTTGTAAATTTCAAAATCCAAAATCATCCAAAATAGTTATAAATTTTAAAAATCTCAAGAATAGTCAAAACATTGTCAAAATACCAAAAACATCCAAATGATATAAAAATACCTAAACAGGTCCAAAACATCAAAAAAGTCAATTTTTTTTGTCAAACTACATTGTCTCTGCACTTACATAGGCAAGGCCATCATTGATGAGTGCTTGAGGCATTAGGTTAGTCCTTCTTTGGTCTTGTTCTTGGTCCAACCTCAAGGAAAACACAAAAACATTTGGAAAACGTGAAAATCAAAACATTCAAATATTTTTCATATAAACCAAAAACAACCTCAAATAACTTAAAAACTCAAACATTCACATAATCTCAAAAATTCAAAAACAACCTCAAAACATTTCAAAATGTCAAAAACATTAAAATACCTTGAAAACAAAGTCACCCATCCCATTTTTCTTTCAATTGCAATAAAATTTCATCCCTCATAAAATTGTTTGAAATCTTCAACCTTTGGAAACACAAGTAGAAACAAGTGTAACAACAAGTGAAGCATAAATTTTAAAGTGTAAAAGTATTAAGTATTGATTGTGAGTAAACATGTTAGTTAACATTTGTATCAACAGTCTATCAAATAGTTAGTTTTAGTTAAACATTTGATAACATGTCCTAGGATACATCTTTCTACAATGGCAATCATCATTAGAAATCACCTTAGTTGCATCCTTTTGGAAAGAGATATGAATAACATTGACTATTTGTTAATTTTGATATTTTCTTATGATTTATCTTTTTGGTCCATTCCAATGACCTCTCAATGATATCTATAAAAATTATTTAGAGAGAAAGAAATGGGGCATTGATCATTGCATTTGTTTGTTGTGCTTTTTAGATATTCTTGTAATACGACCTTGGTGATTACTTTCCTTGTGTGTGCAGGGATAGTCTTAAGTAAAATAATGGCTAGATCATATCAGCCTCCTCATACCTTTTGTGTATTAGTATCCTTACTTCAATAGCTCATTCTTTCACATGATCAAACAAGGTTTTTGTATGTTAGTTATGAACAAGGACACTCCTATCCATTTGTAGAGTCAAAGTCCATTGCATTAGATACAATTCCATCTTGGTTTTCAATGCCTTGATGCATAGTGTCTATTTTCTATATCAAAAATGAGGAATGATTTGAATTATCCTAATCCAAGAAGCAAAGAAGTATCATCTATCCTATATCATAACATATCTAATAAGGTCTTGAATAATCATATACTTGTTGGACTTCCCAATTTAACTTCCCCATCATGTTGAGGGGGTTGTTGCAATATTTTTCTAATCTATCCCTTACCTCTGCCTCTCCCTCTACCATGCCCTACACCATCGACCCTTGCAGGGTCATTCAACCTAACTGGGTAATGTTGTGTGAACCATGCATCATAATAAAGGGAAGCAATAGGATCATATGGCCCCTCTACATAAACCCAAGGCTATGGGACGAGCTGTGAAAAATCATCTATCACTGTCTATGGTAATATATGTGGTATTGGATGTTTGGATGACTATCATTGACGATGCAGTTTGGAAACATGAGTGAAGTATATATATATTATTTGATCCAGTGTTTTCATTGATGTCAAAAATTTTATGATCATCCTAGCATAGTGTGGAAGTATTTTTGGTGACTTGTGTATAGTGCAAGCTAATTGATAAAGTATAGTTTATTAGGAATTTGGCTAAATATTCCATTTTATAGTTTTGTGGTTTAGTGCATCATTTTTTAGGTCCACACATCACCACATGTTTCTATAATATTTTACAATTGTAAACATAGTTTTGTGCTCATTAGATGCAAAAGAATTCAAGTTTTTGTGACATTTTCTACATTTTCCAATATTTTTTGAATGATAGTGTGTAGCTCTATATATCACAATTATCTTTTGTACAATATATTAGTGTGGGAGATTTCACACTTCTTCAAGAATAATTATCTTGTTTTTTGATGATGAGGATAATCCAATAAGTGTTAGTTGAATGGGAATTCAATGGGAGATTGAAGTTTTAAGGTCACACGGTTGATGCATTACATGAACTCTTAAAGACATTGCGTTTAGGTCTATTTTGTGCCGACCTAACACAATTGATGTTTCATGGAGAATAATTGAGTAACTCTTTTTGCAAGAATGAAGGTTTTGTAATTGATGTCAATTGGTGAATTGGTTATCAACTAGTTATTGTTATCATTGATTTCATGGATATAGGTTATTAGCTATATAAGTTGAGGATATTGAGAAAATTGTAATGAAGAAAGGTTGCAAGTGTTTAGTGGTTGCTCTAGGTTTTGCTTTGGGAATTGCTTCTATGTTTGTATGGTTCAAATATGTTGATCTTGGTTGTTGGAAGCTGCTATATCTAGATTTTTGGCTTTTGATTCATTGTACAGTGCGAGTTATGTTCACCAATTATGAATTGTGGTTTTCTGTACTTTTGGTTGAGGTCCGAGAGAAATGTTGTTGGCCTAGATTTCTCTTTGGTTAAGTATTATGACTTGTGGTTCTAGAGTTAAGCTATTATGATCGTGTTGAAGATAATTTTGATATCTAGAAGGATTGGATCATGCTAAGAGTTGCATATGCTTAATTATTCTATGTGTTTCACACTGGTTTGGTCAACCTTGTGTTGAACACTACCTTCAAAGTTGATGAAGTGTGTTGGGACCTACTTGGGTCCTCATCAAGCGTGTTTTTAGGTTGAACTCATTCTAATTCCATCCTAGGATGTTTTGGCACTAACCTAATTTGAATTTAACAATGGATGGCTGACTTTGGATATGCTTCAAAGTTGAAGATGGTATAAATATAGGATGTGTTAGTGGTGAAAGATGTTCAAAGAGATAAGAGCAATGAAATAGAGAAAATTGATGTGAAATAGATGGGAATCCGTGTGTGTGTGTGATGCGAGTGTGGCAAGTTAGTGCGAAGCCCAAATGTTGAGTTTCTAGATGTAGTGAGCTGAAGGTGGACTCTATTATTCATGCATGTTTGCAAGTGGTTGAGAAAATTGTGGTGGAATTCTCTTTTGCATTGAGATTGTCTTCTCTTTGTAACATATCTCTTCTATCTTCTTTGTATCTCTATGGTAGTGATCCCTTTGGGTGGTTAACCCTGTTGGATAGGGAGTCTTGATCCAGACAGTGAGTCCTTGTTTTGGTAGTGAGAATTTTTTTTCTTCTTAGGTAGTGAGCCTTTGTAATCAGTTTTTATTTTCTCTATAATGTGAGTTAATCCTCACCATGGTTTTTCCCTCATTAGGTTTTCCATGTAAATATGGTGTTACTATGTTTTTGTGATGGTTTTTAGTTTCTACACTTGCACTTAATGTTTAATCATTTTAGCAGAGTTAAAGACATGTGATTGATCTACATTTTGGTGAATGTTCTAAGGTTTAAATTTTCTACAACTAATTCACCTCCCTCTAAATTGTCCCATTCATCAATTGGTATAAGAGCTTGGTTCCTTGGAAAAGAGCTTCACTACTTAAGGAAGGTTTGAGATGACTGGCAAAACTACTCATGATTATCTAAGGTTTGATGGAACTAATTATGCTATATGGAAAATACTGAAGGAAGAATATTTGGAGTATTATGGATATGATATGGAGAAAGCTTACACTCCTCTTGCTAATGGTCTGAGTACGACTGATGAGATCAAGGCACATGAAGCAAACAATAAGGTGAAGTACATTTTGAAGAATAGTCTTGTACATTATGAGTTGATTAAAGTTCAAAATTTGAAGATTGCTAAGGAAGTCTGGGATGCTTTGGAAAAGGCACATGAAGGAGATGAAAGGGTCAAAGAGGAAAAGTTGTAGAACTTGAAGACATAGTTTGATCTCTTGCACATGTTTTAAGATGAGAATGTTAAAGCTTATGTACAAATATTGGATGAGGTAGTAGTTGGAATGCGGGGACTTGGTGCTACAATCTAGATGAATCCAAGATTGTAAAGAAAATTCTTAGAACTCTCTCTAATTCTTTTAGTGAAAATTTATGTGCTATTGGAGAAAATATAGATTACAAGACTTACACTAAAGATCATTTGTTGGGAACTCTAACATCTGATGAGATGAGAAATCCAAATTTGAGAAATGGATCCAAATCAAAAACTACTTTTAAGGCTACAAAGTCTGAAGATCCAGATGGAGAAAGTATTGATGAAGTAGAAGCTAACTTTTTAAGAAGGATGAAGAAAGGATATGGCAAGTATGAAGGTAAATTACCTTTTAGATGATTTAGTTGTGGAGGAATAGGACATTATGCTTCAAGGTGTCTGGAAAGAGTTAAGAGGAATAGATAAAGATATGAGAAAGAAAAGAAAGGTAAGAAGATCAATAGAGAATATTATGTGAATGAGGATGCTAGTATATCTGATGAGGAATCTGATTATGGAGATCCATATGACAATGAATGCTTGTTCTTGGCTATAAATGATGAACCTACTTCTATTAATTTTGAAAAAAAAGGTGAAGGAATTCCCTCTAGAGAAGGAGAAAAATGAAGGTACTGTAATATCTTCCCTACATGCTAAAAACGAAATGAAATATTGCATTGTTGATAGTGGCTATTTACATCACATGACTGGTGATTAGAGTTAGTTTGTTAAACTTGAAAATATGATGGTGGCTTAGTTATGTTTGGAGATGATATTGGTGCTAAAATTTGTGGGATAGGTTTAGTAAGTTTTGATGGAAAGAATAATATTGATGATGTCTACTATGTTAAGGGATTAAGGTATAATCTCTTGAGTGTTGGATAGATGTGTATTCAAGGATATAATATTGTATTTAAGGATGAAAGATGTGAGATCTTGAAGGATTCTAGAACAATGATTGTTGCAGGAAAGAAATCTGAAGGAAATATCTATCAATGTAAAGGTGACGATGGATGTTACTTTATGACTTAGATTAATGATAGTTGGTTATGGAATCAAAGAATGTGTCATATGAATTCTGATAACTTGGGAAGGATTAGTGTAGTTCAAGTTGTGAGAGATTTAGCAAGGATTACAAAGCCTATTAATGATATTTGCAGGAATTGTTATTTTGGAAATCAAGAAAGAAACCATTATAGATCAAATGAACAATCTACTACAAGACTACTAGATTTAATTCATACAAATATCTATGATCCTAAAAGAGTGAGAAGTCTACAAGGTGAAAGGTACTTTATGCTTTGATTGATGATTATTCTAGGTATACATGGGTTACGTTTCTTAGATAGAAATCAAATTCATTAGATAGATTCAAGACATTAAGAGCTATGGTTGAGAATGAAGTAAATTTGAAGATAAAATGCTTAAGGTCTGACAAAGGTGGTGAATTCACCTCCCATGAGTTTAATATGTTTTGTGAAGTGCATGGAATAAAAAGACAATTATATGCTCTAAGAACTCCTCAGTAGAATGGATTTGTTGAAAGAAAGAATAGAACAATTCAAAAGGTTGCTAGATCAATGATTATTAAGGAAAGTCTACTGAAGTTTACTGGAGAGAAGCTATTCATACCGTTGTTTATGAATTCAATAGAATTCAAGCAAGAGAAAACAATACAAAGACCCCCTATGAGCTATAGTGTGGAAGAATTCTGACTATTAAGTATTTCAAGGTATTTGGAAGCAAATATTATATTAGAAGGGATGAAAATTTAGGAAAGTTTGATGCAAGAAGTAATGAATGCATTTTTCTTTGATATTCTACCAAAATAAAATCTTGTAGATGTTTCAATAAAATACTGAGGAAGATTGTAGAAAGCTCAAATGTCAAGGTTGATGAAGTAATGAATAATTCAATTGATGTTGATGGATATGTATCTGATGAACCTAATTGCGTAAGGATTGAATAAATTATGGAAGAATAGGAAAATGATGAGAAAGAGAAGGAAAATGAAGAAGAAGAAGATGAGGCTCTGGTGGTGTCCCCTAAGACACCTAGATATGTGTAGAAGAATCATTCAGAGAATCAGATCATTGGAGCCAAGAAAAAAGGAGTATTGAAAAGACGCAGAGCTACTGCTAGTGAGGTAAATCTATGTTTACTTTATGAGATTGAACCGAAGATTGTAAGTGAAGCATGTAAAGATGAAAATTGGATGAAAGCTATGAAAGAAGAACTCATGCATATTGAGAAGAATCAAACTTGGGAATTGGTCCCAAGACTAGCGGACAAAAACATTATTGGATCAAAGTGGGTATTCAAAAATAAGTTGAATGAGAATGGAGAAGTGGTCAGAAAAAAAACAAGGCTTGTGTGTAAGGGTTACTCACAAGTAGAAGACATAGATTTTCATGATACTTTTGCTCTATTGGTAAGAATGGAAGCTATCAAGATGTTCTTAGTGTTTTTAGTTCATAAATATTTCAAAGTCTACCAGATGGATTTCAAGTCTACATTTTTGAATGGTGAGCTTGTTGGAAGAATGAAGAAGGTTCCCTCCACGTTTATTGTCATTGATGCCAATATTGGTTAGTAACTAACTAAATAAATTATGAATCCATGCTAATTTGGTATTCTAGTTTGGAAATATTCTTAGTAAAAAGGAATTCTATGAATTTTTTATATGTTTCCTAGGAATGTCAGTTACAGGTACAAATGAGTTCTTTGCATATTCATGTGATCTGGTTGAGCTATCTAGGTGATAGAGGTTCAGTATTCTTTTGGCTGACAAGGTTTATGTTTTGTGTGTTCCTCTTTAGGTCCAGGCCAACCTAATGTTTGGATAACACATTTTGTTCTATGTGCCAAAATGAATTTTGTATTAAGCCAACCTAATTGATAAAGGAAGTTATGGCTATGTATATATTTATGATGGAAAAGTGGTGGAAAAAAATACATAGAGAATGATATGTGAATGATGTGGAAAGTATAATAGTGTGAAGTTACTAATAGTAATTGTACACTGGAAAATGAAGCAGAAGTTTGATATTTCTAGAGCATAAGTGGAACTATTTTCAGAAATTTGTAGGTGCACCTCTCCATTTCATTTTAGCAGTGTGCCACATCTTTTGTATCTTGGAAAAATGTCATATTTTTTATTCATGCAGTGAGCCTTTCAAGGACAGTGAGAACTGGTAGTGAGCCATGCAATATCTTATAACCAGTTGTAATATATTGTGAGCTAATCCTTATCGTGGTTTTTCCCACTTTGGGTTTTCCAAGTAAAAATCCTTGTGTTAATGTGTTATGATCTCTTTTATGTTTTGGTTCACTATTGCAATTAGATGTAGTTTGATAATTGGATGGTTGATAATTAATTTTGCTAGAAGAATACTGATTCACCCCCCTCTCAGTATTTGGTGTATTCAACAATTAGTATCAGAGTTTGGTTCCTCTGGAAAAGTTTTACAACTTGAGGAAGGTCCTAAAACTTGAACACATGGCTAGAAAATACTATTCTATTCCTCTGGAAGAAAATTCCGTATCTGAAGAGATCAATGTTGCCCTTGAGGAATTAGACAAAATCAAGGATGAGAAGGAAACCCTAAAAGGAAATCTAAAGGAAGCAAATGATTATATCAGGAAGCTGAGAGAGTAGATCAAAAAGTTCAAGGAAAGGCATAGAGAAGTTAGTGATCAGTTGAAAAAGGAAAATGAGGTTATTACTAGACTAAAGGTACAAGTGGAAGAGAAGAAATGAATTGAGGAATGCTAGAAAATTGAGATAAAAAACAAAATTAATGAATGTACAAAGCTCGAAAAAGAATTGGTAACCCTAAGAGTTGATCTGGAAAAAGCTCATAAAGAAAGATTCAATACAAGTTGTACAATGCTTGATGAGTTGATTACATCTTAGAAACTTGCTAAGGAAAAAAGTGGTCTAGGAATTGAAGAAGGAAAATGCTCAAAGGCTAAACTGGTTTTTGACAATGTGGACAATCAAAGGAAATTTTAAGGAAATGCTTATCAAAATAAGAATCAAAGGAACAATACCAGAAGGATTCCCATTTGATAGCCTAATGCTTAAAGGCACCCATCTTTTAATGGTTTTTGTTTCTCATGCAATAAGTTTGGACATAGAGCAACAAAATGGAGAAGTAGGATGAACTAGAATAGAGTGAGTCAGAATGTTGGATTCTTTACTAGATAATGCTATGTTTGCAACAAGATTTGACATAGAGATATTGAATGTAGAAGAGAGTTGATGATGAACAAGTTTAATGCTAATAGAAGGATTCAGTATTTTCAAGGCTACTATTACACATGCAATATCTTTGGACACAAGGCTAATCAGTGCAGGTCAAGGATGGATGCAAATTTGGTTGATCAAAAATATGTTGTGTGTTATACTTGCAAAAAACTAGGACACATCTCAAAATTTTCTAAGAGAAAAGGTGGGAAGAAACCTAATTTGGAGCAAAATAACAAGCCTGTGAACAAGGTAGATCTAGGAGAAGTGAGGAAAGAAATGGTAAAAATTTGGAGAAAGAAGGAAGAACTTGAAAATAAGGATGAATAAAATAATCCTGTATCTGCATCCGATCCAAATACCTCTTCTAAGAACTAAACCCAACAATGGTTTTAGGGGGAGCAGTCATAGAAAAATCTAACAAACCCCCAATATATGTGGTGTTAGGTGATGACACATGGATATGCAATGTGAATCATTGTTTTTAAGGCACTGGAGAAAATTCTGGTAGAAATTAAGAAAATCAAATGAATTGTGGAGCTCTTCTTAGTTTATAGTATGTTTCACAAAGTGATTGACAAATTTAAAGCGGAAGAGAAATAAATGCAAAATTAGGGAAAAATTCGTAAACAATAAAGCAAGAGACTAAGTTAAAGAAAAAACATTCGTGCAAGTTGGAAGAAGCAGTGCAAGTAGAAGTGAGATAGAAAGTGATTTAGAGCATCGTACATCGAAGCCCTAGCCTGCGACAAGTAGAAAAAGGTATCCTTTGTTATCTAAATTCTGTTGTTTTTGAGGTTGAAGGAACTCTTTGTTAAGTTTATTCAATTTTGTTTGAGGAATATGGCCACTCCTACTATTGTGGAAATTTTTGAGAGGCCCCAACCAAAATTTAGAAGATGTCCATGGAAAGTATATGAAAATGACCCTATGGGTGCATTCTCAAACATTCCAAGTCATGTGCTAGCCATCAAAGATCCAAGAATATACATTCGTGGGAAGCTAGAAGAATTTGGTCACCAAGAGATAAAATATTTTTGGAACAATTAGTTGACTAATGACTTACTGTTCAAGGTAGAATATGGAAACCTAGTTTGGATGAAGCTAAACGTTTGGAACTAGTTTTCAAACTTTTTCAATGAGAGTGAGGAATTTTTTTTTAGGATGGTCCTCAGTAGGGTTCACAACAATCTTGTGTGGATAAATGAACCAGGGATTATCAATAAGGAGGTAATTTGAGCTGTTACTAGTCTTTGTGACACTGGTGCCATTCTAGTTCTAAAAGTAGTGAAAAATGATGAGGTCATAAGGTTATTTGGAGCCAAGTTTGATGAGAGAGCCTTAACCATGAAGTCTATCACAAACCTTGCCGTCAAGTATGTTTCCATTATGATTGGACAAAACATCTACTTCATGAACAAAGTAAACTCAACATCAGCCATGAAAATTCATATTGCTTATGAAATGGTGGTGATAGGAAAGGATTTTGATCTCTGTGAGTTGCTGAGGTTGCAAATTATGGAAAACCTGAGTATGACAAAGGTGAAGAAACATGTCTTTAAATTTGGAACTCTAGTTGTTTGTTTGTTATTCTATTTTCTAAGGGAGTTACCAAGAAGAAATAACATAATATGGGATAACACCAAGTTGGTTTCCCATCAGATTTATGATTATCTATGCAATCTAGGAGACTTTAGGGAATATAAAAATCCCCTAACTACTTTCTTTGTAGTCTTTCAAAATGAAATGCATGAAAGAGACAAGATTCCAAGGAATTTGGTGAAGAAGTATGAGAAGGAGATAACGTTTCTTGTATCTATAGATGAATGCATCATTGAGGCTATAGAACCTAGAATTCAATGGATTGAACCCTTGGGATATGAGATTGAAGACAAAATGGTAGAGATATATATTGAGATTCTTTTGGCTAGTCCTAAACACCCCTCTATACCTAGGCTTGGGACATATGAGGAGAAATTTGCTGAAATTCATTCGGAGGCTACAACACCTAAATGGAGAAAGGAGGTTGAAGCTTTCCTCCAAGATAAAAAATTCACTAGAGATGATATAGAGCAATTGAATGAGGTTATTGATAAAAGGAAAGCCAAATTTGCTGAAAAATCCTTTAGACCCAAAAAATTAGGA
>VDFB02389119.1:0-25692 GCA_007258455.2 Sequoia sempervirens
TTGCTTTGACACTATGTGTCCTAATAGTTTCCCTTCATGAACAAAAAAGATACTCTTCTTTGGATTGAGAGATATACCAAACTCTCTGCATTTTTCAAAAACTTTCCTAAGATGGGACACATGTTCATCAACATTCTTAGAATATATTGTAATGTCATCTAGATAAATCAACATAATCTTATTGATCAAGCTTTGAAACGCCATGTCCATGGCCCTCTGAAACGTGGTGCCAACATTAGATAAACCAAAAGGCATCCTTTTGTATGCCATGGTACCCCACTTAGTTGTAAAAGTAGTTTTTAACTAATCTTCCTCTTTAACCAACACTTGATTATATCCTGAGAAACCATCTAACAAGGAAAATCTCTCAGAACCAGCAACTACTTGCAAGATTTGTTCCATTGAGGGCAGTGGGTAGTGGTCTTTTAAAGATGCCTAGTTGAGATCCCTGAAGTCTACATAGAGCCTTATCTCACCATTTTTCTTCCTAACTGGTACAAGGTTAGAAACACATGAAGTATTCTTGATAGGAAAGCCAATAGCCTCCTCAACTAATTTGGTCAGTTCTTTAATCATTAAGGGCTCAAGCTTGAGATTCAAGGGCCTTTGTTTTTGCCTTACTAGCTTAGCATTAGGTTCTAACTCAATTGTGTGCTGAGAAATATGGGGATCAAACCCTTTCAAATCTGAATATTCTCAAGAAAAGACATCATAAAATTCTTTGCATAAAGCAACAAAAGCTTGTTTATCTTCATGTGAACAATTTTTTCCTATCTTAAGGAGCCTACCTTTGAAAATCTCTAGTTCCTCATAATGCTCTTCTTTGATTTGCAAGTCGACTTTACCCTTTTTAAACTAATCATCAATACTGAAAATAGACTCTAAGGTAACAAGGCCTTTGGGTAACTTATTCATCCTTAGTTGTATGACTTGATCACCATACTGTTGCTTGAGTTTTTCTTGATTGACCATGGAGAATTGATCTTCTTCGAGCAAAAAGGAAAGAATCAGTTCATCACTGTCAAAAACTTGCCAGTGAATGTTATTGTTAGGAATTGATGGTCTGACTACAACCTTCACATACTATTGTACTTTCTCCTTTCTAATTTCATTTGGAATATCAAACTGTGCTCCAATGGCTGCAAGCCTATCAGCATGCTTGTTCTGATTTCTTGGAATAGACACTAAGCTAAAGGCATCAAAATCTTCGAGCATGTCCCACACTCTATTTCTATAAGACTTTAATATGTCATTTTTAGCAACATTCATGCCCCTTACTTGATTAGCAATTAATTCGTTGTCCCCATAGACTTTCAAGCTATTTATTCCTCTCTTCCTTTCCCACTCTAGACGTTGAACAAGGCCCTCATACTCAACAGTGTTATTAGAACATGCAAAAGCAAAATGCAATGCAGAGTAATACCTATCCCCTTGTGGAGAAATCAACATTGCACCTCCTCCTGCTCCATGCTTGCTCCTAGAGCCATTGAAGAACATCTCCCAAAGTCCACTTAGTGGTTACAACAACTGATCTGCATCTTTCTCCAGGTTTGGAATCTCTATGTCAGGCTCAAGAATGACATAGTTTCCCATACCAGCATCTTGAATGAGGTCCTCAGGACTATACAATACATTTTCAACTACCCATTCATGCAACAACACATCATGAACAACTTCTGATTTAAGCTCTTGCACTGCAACCAACTCACTGTCAATTGAAACAAGACAATTTGTGTCTGGAATAATGTGAACAACATTAATAGGGCTCGGATTATATGGTTCAATGTGGTCTCTAGCCAACCTTTCAGATTTAATGGTAACCTTGGTTCCATATCTTGTTCTAAATAGCATATGTGACCAATCAGCTAATACATAACCACCTATTTTGGTTGTAAAGTCTCTTGATAAGCACAAGGAAAAGAAAGGTGGAAGGTCTATGACACATATGTCTTGAGGAACTAAAAAATTAGGACAAGCATGAAGGGTAATATTTAAATCCTTAATAATACCCAAAGTATTAACCAAAGTACCATCCAATTGGATCACTCCTTTCACTAAAGGCTGGGTTTTTAGTCCAAGTTTGTCAGCAATCTATTTTGGCATCACGGAGCTACTAGCTCCACTATCTACCATATAGTTATGCACTAACTTATCACCAATAATCACTGACAAGTGGAAAGGAGGTGGTTTAACTCCCTTTTCAGTCTCTATGCAAGGCTACTGATCATTTCCCTAGGAATTATTTGTTAACACAGCTCTAACCTGACCTATTGGGGGCTCAGATTCATCAGACATTTTCAAACTTGATAGGGCTAACTGTAGCATTTCCTTTTGACCTGGGATGGATAATGAGTCCCACATGGACATTGTAACATTCATTTTTCTCATACTTTCAAGGTTATTATAAGGTACAATTGGATTTACTTTAGGATGTACCTTCATACCAGTATGATCAGCTTGCGGGTGTGACTGCTCCTTGTCTGGGAGTTGCTGATTTCTTTGCCAAACATGAGCCACTTGAGGTGTAGATGGTTCTGCAGCCGCTGCCTTTCCTTTGTTAGCCACTTGACCAAGTTCAAGAGCTCTCTTCTTTGCCCTGGTGTTAGCTGCAACTAGAGAACTATCTTCATTCAACCCACATAATTCTTGACCTTGCTAGTTAAGTAGGGTAGTATCATTGCTAAATTGGTCTTGGTGTTGTGGGGATGCATCATTACTAGCACCCTGCTGTGAACTTGAAGCATTTTGTACCATAAGTGCCTTGTTGATCAGTCTATTTGAGCAAGTGGCCTGATTATGAGGTTGGTTACAGGGGTAACACCACTCATAGTCTACTGCTAAGTTGTTTTGGATAGGAACCAGCTCCTTGGTTGTACTAACAAGGGTTGGAGCATAGGCCTGAAAAGGCCTTGTGTTCACACTCTATCTTGGGCCCTGATAACTGCCCTGATACTGTTGTCTATTCCCTTGGAATTGTTGCTATTGACCTTGGAAGGGCTGACTTGAGGCCTAACTCTACTGTTGATAAGGCCTAGAATAGGACTGTTGTTTCTCCAAGTGCACCAACTTGTTACCAAAAGTTTGTAAAAGACTTTTGATCTCTTGTAACTCCTGTGATGAGCTTGAAGCAACACTTTATTTTTTATCAATGGTTGGAATAGCAGCTGGCAGCATTGGTACAACTGGTAGAGATGTGAAATGAGGTATTTGCAAAGGGATGTTTGCATGAATTTCTAGAAATATAGGCATTGGAGGCCTAGGGGCGAGTTTGCTAGCTTGTATTAAGTTGTTCTCAGCTCTTATTGCTATTTCAAAAGCGTCTGGCAAGGACACTCCTCCCATTGACTATATCATGACAACTATATCGTTGTTCAAAGCCCTTAGAAAATATAAAAATGTGTATTCTAGAGGTTGCCTCATCATTGCAGGGATTCTATCCCAAGTTCTCTAAAATCTGAAGTTGAAGTCATTCATCTGTTCTTGTGGAGCCCTTTTAATTGTAGTTAATTGCTCCAATAGAGACAAGTTATCAGACCTGTCTTGAAATTGCTTATGCAACTTGTCTCCAAATTCATCCCATGTTGCAATTGAACTAACTAGTAGGCTCCTCTACCATTGCACAACTCTTCCTTTTAGTGAAGCAACTAGTAATCTCACTGCAACATCCTCTTGGGTTATGTGATGGATTCCGCATAACGAAGCCACATCTCTCATATGTTCAATCGGAGTAGTTTGGTCTTCTCTTGTAAAAATTGGCAAACTCTTTAAGGTTGTCATTGGGATGTCATTGTGTTGTGCCAAATTTAAGGGGCTTCCTCTGTTGAAAGCGACAAAGGGTTGATTCCTTGGAGCGGCCATTGGGGGTAGTTGAATCAGATTTACTTGTATAGAAAAATGAGATCCTAGTGATGGAGGAGTAGGTTGAGTTCTTCTAGAATAGATAGTTGTTGTTCCTCTTTTTTCTATTGCTCCACCTTTTCTTCTTGGTGGTGACAGCTACAAATATTCGAAGAGACCTAAGCTGCCTCTTGTCTAAAATTTTCTCATAAACTGTAGAAGGAACTGATTTCTAGAGTTCTTCTTTATGGAGTCACCAAGTATGCCAAATGACTTATATAAAGCCTGGTAGTAGCTGGTCACATACTAAACCAACAATTGAATCTAATTTCAGTCGGACCAGGCATGCCATAAATTGTTGTCACCTAGAAATGCACCCTATGCAAAGTTGCAAAAATTGACCTTTCTAGTGAAACATTGGATCACTCCAAGGCTGTGGGTCACCTAAGATTGGAGTGAACCTCTGGAGAAGGCCGACTTCCTTTGGGTATCTCCTAAACTAGCGATCTTGTGAAGGTAAAAGGAGAAGGGATGCATACAAATAATGAAACTAAACTAAACTATTTCTATGGTGATACACCAAGTTAATAAGAAATCATGAAATGTACACAGGAAGAACATACACTGGAAAGCAAAAGACAATGTTTTCACTTACATATCATAACCCCTTTAAACTCATGCACTATTCTTAACAGGCTTGCTCTACATGCATATCTTAGGAAGGAAAGATGAATTTCACAACCTTAAGTATGAATACAGATTTTTAGAAAAACACAGCTAAGAACTTGTGGGTAAGTGCACCAAGATGGTCACACTTTTGTGGCCAAACAAGAAGAAAAAAGACATAACACATTCACGTTATTTCTTTTTAAAAGCAAAAAAAAAAAGCAAATCCAAATATCATTTCTCATTTCATTTTTTCTGTGTTTTAGCTCTGCCCGTGGCCAAAAACCCTGTTATATGCGCTCGCGTTCTTGGAGAGGTGATTTCTTCAAAATTCATCAACAGCAATTGGATTTCTTCACAAATATGGCACCATGATGATGAAGAAGAGAGATGCAAGAGTGAAATATTGTTTG
This sequence comes from Sequoia sempervirens, assembly GCA_007258455.2. Lineage (NCBI taxonomy): Eukaryota > Viridiplantae > Streptophyta > Pinopsida > Cupressales > Cupressaceae > Sequoia > Sequoia sempervirens. The sequence goes on from VDFB02389119.1 coordinate 4,917, forward strand.
GTATTTTGAATTTGTTAGTTTTAAATTGATTTTGTTTGTTTTAGTTTAGAAATGAATGTTTTTTTTTAATTTGTAGGAAATCCTCAACAAGAGGAGGAAAATCCTCAACCAAATCAGCCTCAACAACAAAATCAACCTCCCCCACCATTCTCTCAATACCCTCCTGGCACTCAAGAAAATTTGAGTGAAATTGAAAACAATAGAAAAGAAGTTGAGGATCTTATTAGTAGGTTGAGTGATCAAAATTATTCAACCACAGAAAGAATACATCTAGCAGATTCATTGAAGGATTTGTTAAAAAATGTAGATGCAATTACCCAACAAATATCTAGATGGAAAAATAGGAGGCAAACATCGAGGGCATATTATGCAAACAAATTATCATAAACAAGTAAAGATTTTGGGTACTAAAAGAAATGATTTATTATGCTCTATTCACTAGTAGAAAAATCAAAATCTCACCCTCAATGCAAAGAGGTTTCCTATTCATTGGTGCCACCACCAAGAGATTAGGAACCATTTTTATAACAGATGGTATATGGTCTTTGATAACCCACCGTGCAATAACTGTGAAGTCCCCCAATATTTTCTTAGGAAATTATACTGTGAGTTTATATTGAACCAAATCCCGAATTATTTTGATATGAGGGAGTTTCAAGGGAGAGATGGGGGTCAGCATGAACCAGGCCGGTGCACAATGGGATCCTATATGACAAGGGGAATGATGATGACCTCTCGCTAGGCTTTTCGTGGCGGTGAGATACTGTGATTTGCAAAGGGAATCTTGATGTAGAGACTGCAGGAGATCACATCATGGCAGGTGTCATCCACCACACTAGCCCCATTGTACAACGCAATCCAGGGGAGTCTTCAAGTGGTGGCCTTCGAGGCCATGTGTGTCGTTCTTGTGGAGCCACTTGTTCATATGACCCTACCGGCCCTTAGGAGGGTGCTACATAGGATCCATATCTTCTACGGCTTTGATCCATATATCCATCTATAGGGGATGGAGAGGAAGCTAACGATACGCGTGCGCCATAGGTATTAACGGTCGGGTAAAATTGAACATGTTCATTAGAATTTAGTTTATTAAATTTGATTGGCAATGCAAAGATTAACTAATTTGGTTTTATTATTTTAATAAAAGGTGAAGTCCTGCTTGTTGATACAGGTACATAGTCAATCCATATTTTGCGGTACACCTGTCGATTGGGTTATGTAAAGTTAGTAAACAATTATAAATTTATTACATGTCTTAATAGAATTGTTTCGAATGATATTTTTAATATGTGATTTTGGATGTTGAGCAGGGAGGTGTTGGAGACAAAACTTTCAGTGTGTTGCTAAAACTTTCACTGAGGTAATATAGAATAAAGAGAACTTAAAGTTAATGAATTCTAAGTTTAATCTAGATTTGTGTATATATAGTCATAAGAGTATATGGATTCACTAGGTTATTATTTGAAATCTTTTAAGAATGGTCCTACCATGATTGTTTGTCTTAGAATTCCTACACTAGCAAGCTATATATAATAAAAATTTAACATGGAACTGACAAAGGTAGAGCTACATTCTACTCCATCCTATATATTTTTTTGTGATGTCAACGTAACCAAGAATAAGATTATGGATGTCCTACATGATTTCAATGTAACCAAAAATAAAACTTCTATCCTCAACCCTATCTATTAGCCAAGACTCCTTCAATATCTCCTAGATGCTTGGAGATGCTTAAGACTAGGTCAAAATACCCTATATTCTCTTCATTTGTTGCATAGCTCATCAAGTTTCCCTATATGTTCTCTAACTAATCATGATTGCATGGAAAGGAGTTATAAGTACTCATTAAACTCTCAACTATTGGAGCCTCCTCAAAATTTCCCATAGGACGTGGAAAATGCTTAGAAATGATGAAATTCCCTAATAGGGTGTGGGAGATATTTTAGGAAAACATTTGACACTAATTTGATACATTGAATTCTTCTTCATTATTATATATTTCTCAAATATACCTTGCAATACGCCTATCATACCTAAATCTACTACATTCATGTCCTTGTTAGCTAGCATGTAGGTGATATAGTATGGTCCATGAATTTTTATGTCTTCTTTTTTCATTTTTCTATAGAGTCCTCTTTTATCTCACTACTAGGTCCTCACATAAAAAGAAAAGAAAAACATTACTTATTTTTCTCATCTAAGGCCCCTAAGGTTTTAAACCCCTTAGATGCAAGGATTCAAAGCACATCAACCATGTGGTAAAAATGACTAAATCCCAAAAGAGATCTATAGAAATGAAGAGTTTGGAAAGGGTAGAGAGCTACATTGGTGACTCGGGAGAAACTTTATCTTTAAAAAAAAAAGCCATTTAGGCTAGCATACATGTGGATCAGGCCAGCATTTGGTGGAAGAGGAAGAAAGATGACTAGAACTATGGAGGCCCACCATACTGGATTTTGATATTCAACCATGAGAGCAGAAGAGAGAGCTGATATCATGTATCAAAACATTAAGCATGCATTCTTCTAGCCAATGGATAAGGAGATGATTACTTTTCTTCATTTTCATTTGCATAACCATATCACGGTGTGGGAACCATGAAGACCAAGGATGTCCAATTTTATGTGGAAGTAATGGATGTGGTCCAAACTTTAGGAGAGGCAAGAAGGTCAATGTATGATCTTGATGAATGATAGACGAGGGGTTGGTCAGACAAACCAGGGGCACCTAGTCATGAGTAGGGACCTATAGGTTAGATTGGTGAAGCAAAGCACCAAGGAGGTCTTACAAGGAAAGGCCTAGAGCAGGTACATACAAGGAAAGGCTCTTGCTTGCTTGCTCCTCTTCCTCTATTTGAACCTCCTTGAGGTCCTCTACCCCAGTTATATCCACCTCTTGTAGATGTTTCACCTCCATGCTTTCTCCTGGGTTTTACATTTTCTCGCGCCGGGTTTCTGTACGGTCGTTTTCATCGCCAGTAATACCATCTTTGTCCTCTTTGATCTCCGTTACGATCTGCGCTCCTTTGCGCCAAGTTTGATCTTTACTTCCCTCTTATCTCTTCAATCTTATTGCCGGTTAGGTAACATTTAGTTACCTTTGTTTTGGAACCCAGAACCATCTCCTCTTAGATAATTTCACTTCCGACCGTTGTAAGGATACCTTACCGCATGCCATCCTCTGTGACATTGAACAAACGCGAGATCTTTGAAACTCGCCGGTATGGGAATTAAATCTCCTAATCTCTCTTTGCCTCCGGCTACCGTCTCCTCGTATGCAAGCTACGGATTTCATAGGTATTTCAAAGTGGGTAATACTGCTTTCACTAGGCAACCTTGTTCCTTCCAAGTAGAGATGGTGCTTTCCTTCCTTATCCCTCTCTCTATCCCTGAAATGAATTTCCACACAAAAGTTGAGGCAAAACCCTCTTAGTCGCGGGTTGCTTCACCTTTACCTTTTGTGCTTGGGTGTTCATCACTCAAAATGGTTTACGACTACACTCCTATCCAATCCATAACTAAATCAAGCTCCATCTTTCCACTAAACAATGGTACTCAGCTTCCAGTGTACTTTCCCTCAAAGCCTTCAATGCTTTCAAGAAGGGATCCTCCTTCAATATAGGGTCAGGTTCAAGGATTCTATCCTCATCTACAACCTCTTCTTCTTTTTCTATTCTTCCATCAAACCGCATAACATTCAGTGCTTGCTCAAGTTGGTCTAACTTCTCTCTCAATACCCTATTGTCTTCCTCTATTTCTTCAACCCTCTTGGCCAACTCAGCATTTGTCACCATGATGCTAGAACCACTAGACTCTTTCTCTGACATACAAGATGAATCCCAAATCTTTTGCTTGCTCTGATACCAATCTGATAGGGAGAGGGATTAGAGGAATCAATCACTAATTCTTGCTATAGGCCTTTCCTTGTAAGACCTCCTTGGTTCTTTGTTTCACCATTCTAACCTATAGGTCCCTACTCATGACTAGGTTCCTCTGGCTTGTCTGACCAACCCCTCTTCTATCAAAAACTCCAACCACCAAGTCCACCTTGGTTCATTGCCACAACTCTTCCTTAGCCTTTACACTATACTAAAGACCAATCTTCCTCAACACTCCATCAACTCTTGCAGGGGTAGTGATAAGTCCTAAAAGGCTTCAAACTATCCTCCAAAGGTGTTTTAACAACCTCCAAGACTTCAACTTCCCATCGCTCTCACCAATCCTTTAGCTAGGGTTTGAAAGTCTAGTAGCCCTTGAGCCCCTATTAGGTCTCCTTCACCTACAAAACAGGTTAGAACTCACAAATCTCAAAAGGACTTCCCACTCTTTTCCCAAGGTTCCTAGTTCACATGGACAACACTCAAATATTCTTGAGGTCTTAGCCTTCCACTATCCGTACAAAGCTCAAACATGAAATGGAGCAAAAACTAGGGTTTTAAGCCTTCCCTTGATAGTTAGCAAACTTCCAATTTGTTTACACACCAAATGGATAGATGGATCCTCCTCCTTCATGTAGTAATAAGGTAACACACCACCCTACCTCCTCCAAGAAGAAAATCCTCAATGGCTCAGCACCCCTACAAGATTTGTGACCTGTACAACAAGTTTTTCCTAGTCGGACCTACACTAGCTCACCTAGGGCATCACTTTTCTAGCAACTCCTACACTCAAACAAAATCTACCAACTAACATATGTACAAGCATGTTTCTAGGCACTGTTTCCAAAAGGCCGTATAGTTTGTACGGTGGAAAAGTGCTCTAGCACCCCATTTACTCAACACTGCCTGTTTCAAGCTAGCAAGAACAAAGAAACCAAAATATTTACAAAGAGACAAGAAAATGATTGAAAGAACTATCTAAAGGCTACAAAAAACTTGTACTGGATTTATTCTACATCCTACACATAACACAAAACTAGATTTAATCCATTAAAGCCTTCTTTCAGACCAAAAAAAAGAAAATTTCACTCAAAAAACTATTTTCCTTCAATTTCCAACAAAACAATTCGTACAAACGTACTTTAAACCTTGCAAAAAGGTCGAGGACATCTTTAAATATGCTTTCCCAATAGTTATTTTTCCAATGTGCCCTTCTTGGCCACTCAAACACAAAAGGAGCATGTTTTTGCTAAAATTGTCAATAATTGCAAAAACCTCCATTCCTAAACTTTGGACTAGAACCTTTTTGTTTCTCACCCATGGTCAACATGAACTTTTTATAAAACATCATTCCAACCACAAAAATTCCTGAAGGCATACATCTAAGTCATAAACTCATTCTATACTTCCACATTTTGCCTAGTGTGCTCTTTATTGCTTCCTAGGTGCTCCTGCACCAATGAAATTAAGGAAGAACAACAAGAGAGGAACAAGAAAAATAAAAACAATACATAGTTTCAAGGATTTTTCAAGTGAGTAAGAGAGCTATGGGAGAAAAATCATCTAAAATATTTTGAACTAGAGTTTTATATACCATTTAGAGAGCTTGGTTTTCATGGAGTTCCTTTCAAATCCTCTACTTTTATTGTTCCTATGGTAAATTTTTTGGTAGAGTTGGTGGAATTACCTTTCTTAGTAATCACTATTAGTGAGATTGAAGTTGTTAACTTGAGAGTAGGACTTGGGAAAAAGGGATTTGATATAGCTATTGTTTTCAAATAATTAAGCGAGATGCATTCCATATGCGCCATTCTGAATCTTCACTTGATGGCATCAAGGAATGGATGAACTCCATGGATATAAAGTATTATGAAAGTAGAATGAAATTGAACTAGTGGCCAATTTTGAAGAGTATTATTGATGATCCAGATAAATTTATTGAAGATGGTGGTTGGGAATTTTTGAATATGGAAGCTGGTGATTCTGATTCTGATAATTCAAAAGAGTCAGATCAGAGATATGAACCCTCTAATGTAGAAGAGGAATCATAATTAGATTTAATACAGCCACCGTCAAGAAGTGTCTAAGCCAATCAACAAGATGGAGAATTCTTATATAAGGATAATTTTTTCAATGTTGTAGGTACCGGCTTTAATGCCAACTACAATGGAAACATTGAAATTCCCTAGCAGCATTCATGTTAAGGAAATTTCCTTTAGATGCAAGGATTCAAAGCACATAAACCATGTGGCTTAATTTATATCATAAGTTGTACCATGATGTTAAGCTATGCATTCCTCACTCTTTTTGGTATGAAATGTGCCTTTGCCTTGTCATTGATCACCATCATATTCTCCTTTTCATGAATTATTTTCTCTATCATCTTTGGTATAAACCTTGGCTATTATATTTAACTCAAGTGAGGAAACTTAAAAATCATAATGATAGGCCAGAGAAAGAATATTCAGTCTTTTCATGGTAAAAGGAGACTTCAATTTAATCACTATCATCCTCAAAAGGTTAATTCCATTGTCAAACATTTATTGCATATCTTAAACTATGACAAGCATTTAATAACGGTTTTGAAGAATAGGCCCTTGACAAGTTAGCTCCATCATTTTTTATTTTCACTATATCTTTATTTAGCTCTTACTCCATTCCTTGCAACAGTGATACTTGGATTTGTCATACTTAACTCAGTTGGCTACTATCAAAGCTCCTTTTGACTAGATCATCTCTTCTTCTCATATTGGTTGTCATATTTTACATTGAGTTTTGATGCTTTTTCACTTCAAATTTGTCCTAAAGGGTCTTTTTTTTTTCAATGTGATTGTTCCAGGTTATTGATTTTTAAAAAATTGATAATCATATTGTTGGTTACATTGCATTACACATCATTCAAACTCAAAGCATTACTTCAAATTCGATAACTATTTTGTGATTGAATAATTTGTTGTTTTATTTTTAGATGTTGGTGAGAGAAACACCGCCAAACGTAACAAGGGCAATGGATATCGGTGTTTCTACTACAATACAATCCTCGATGGCTCTGATAGGGGAGGTATGAGGCAAATTACTAAATTTCAATTTACATTCATTGTTATAGATGAACTAGTTCTAGTGAAAAATCAAACCATTATTGATTCGTAGTTTAATTAGAGTATTCAAATGGTTTTATCGGGGCTCGAAGCATGCTGAGAGCATCAACATGCAAATATTTCCATCGAGGAGAGTGATCGTCAAATGGCTGTAAGTGATTAAATTTTGTTAAATATATTAATTTTTATAATATAATTTCTATATATTAATGTCTTTACTTCTTATTGTAATAGTTGAAACTTGACCAGGAGCTAAACACTAGGAGGAGCAGCAGGAGCACTCCTCAATAGAAATGGGTGATAGATTTATCGCCATCGGGTCGGCCAAGAAAGGGAAAGAAAATTGTATTTGAACCAGAGCATGGAGAGAAATGATTTTTGAATGTAGAGCCCTTTGTTGTATGCCTACATGGCAATTTTCTACATATTTTGTATTTGATATGTTTGACATTGTATGCCTATATGGCATTCTCGTAAGCCTATATGGCTTTTTTGTAACTATATTTTATACTTATATTGACATATATTGATGTACATGTGTACATGGCTATTTGATTAATACAAATCTTTTTTATCGATGGTGTCCATATTTGCATTATAAATTCATGGTTCAATAGATATGAGTTACATGTATTCAAGTGTATACTTTACAACTTATGCACATATACTTTTTGACTTACGTTGGAACATCGAAAAGTGTGAAAATTTGTGTTTGGAAGTCAAACGTAAGCCAATTTTGCAATTCTCGGTTCTTGCATACTTGATCTTATGGACTTATTCCTTCCTAGCACATATTGTGAATATTTCTCATTTGGTGCATAAGACAAATTCCTCATTTTTGAACCACTGTTTTCTTGTTTGCCTTCCACATAGAAAAATGTTCACACTGTTCAGTTTGATCAATGATTAATAATGGCTGATTGTAAACACTTGACATTTTTATGTTTTGAACTTTAATTTATAATTTTGTAGTTTATATTCATAACATTGATTACATTGCATTGCACATCTTTCAAACTTAAAGCATTGCTTCACATTGCATAACTAATAACAAGATGCTGATAGATGACAAAATTACGAATTACAATATAGTTTTTTACAAAAGTCAACCTAGCGGTTATGCAATTACTTCACATTGCATAACTTCATATCAGAATGGTTTTAGGTGTATTTTAGCACGTAAAGCTGGCATTCTAGCGATACCACATTTCTTTGAGGCATTTTTTTCAAATAGTTCACTATCTTGTCTATACTACCACATTTTTGATACGTATACGCGGCGTTTGTCAAATGGTTCGAGAGTGCCTTGTTGCTATGGTTTGAGAAAGCTAAAGAAATTAACTGGAAAATAAGCTATGCATGCTTGGAAAACATCTATCAAAGCATAATAGTAAGCAATATCATAGACAAGGTGAAATTGAACTCTTTGAAATGCCTCATAGTCTCACTGTTTTGATGGAATACCATGACAATAAAAAAATATTTAGTGTCATGGCATTCCATCACCATGAGACCTCATTTCTTTGAGGCATTTTTTCAAAAAGAGTTCACTGCCTTGTCTAAGTAACACATTTTTCATACATGTCTATCAAAGAATTTTGTCAATGACTCATTGCCTTGCTGCTATGGCTAAAAGCCTAAAATAAGGTTGGCTTTTCGAGACAAGCTATGGATGCTTAGAAAAATCTATCAAAACATAATAGTAAGTAATAGCATGAACAAGGGAATGAACTATTTTGAAAATGTATCAAAAATGTGATCTCGAGAATAGTCAAAATCAAAACAGACCGGCTTTGCTTGTTGCTATGGTTGAAAGCCTAAGATAGGTGCTTCCAAAAAAGCTACATGGATGCTTGGAAAAAATCTATCAAAGCATACTAATAAGCAATAGCATAGAAAGGCAACAAACTGTTTGAAAAAAAGCCTCAAAGAAATGTGGTCTCAATGGTGATGGAATGCCATGACAATCCATAGCAATTTGCTTGTCATGGCATTCGTCATGTCATTCCATCACCATGAAACCACATTTCTTTGAGGCATTTTTTCAAAGAGTTCACTGGCTTGTCTATGCTAACACATTTTTCATACATGTCTATCAAAGCATTTTATCAAACAGTTCATTGCCTTGCTCCTATGGCTAAAAGCCTAAAACAGGTGCTTTCGAACAAGCTATGGATGCTTGGAAAAAATATATCAAAGCATAATAGTAAGCAACAAGTTGATGCAATACAAATATTTCCAAACCACTCAACAAGCCCATTCAAACTACCACAATTCAAGTTACATTAGGCCCATATCACTGAGACACAGCTTGAACAATAGGAGGAATGGCTTATTTCAACATACTACACTCAAACCCTTAAGGGACCGATCTAGTTGAACATAGCTCGGAGCGATTCCGCGTGTTTGGGTGCAAAAGAGGACCATTCCTAGCATAAACATGCCTATTTGAACACATTGGAACAGTCCATTTGGTCACACGAGTTGCAGAACGAAAATTGCACCACCTTGCAACTTTCCACTACTTCCATCTGACACTTTTTCCATCAACTAAAAATTGGACACCACAGGAAAACCACTCCTAGATAACCAAAACCGAGAGAGGTTATTGTAGAGGGGCCCAACATGATCCCATAGGATTAGATGAGAAGTTTCTAAGCATCACGGTGTTCGAGTAACCTTATGCTGAAGTTTGCAGCCATTTTGCCCTTTGGACCCTTAAGGGATCGATCCGGTTGAACATAGCTCAGAGCGATTCCGCATGTTTGGGTGCAAAAGAGGACCATTCCTAGTGTAAACATGCCTATTTGAACATGTTGGAATAGTCCATTTGGTTGCACAAGTTGTAGAACAAAAATTGCACCACCTTGCAACTTTCCACTGCTTCCATTTAACACTTTTTCCATCAACTGAAAACTGGACACCACTGGAAAACCACTCTGAGATAACAAAAACTGAGAGAGGTTATTGTAGAGGGGCCCAATGTGATCACATAGGATTAGATGAGAATTTTCTAAGTGTTACGGTGTCCAAGTAACCTCGTGCTGAACTTTGCAGCCATTTTTCCCTTTGGACCCTTAAGGGATTGATCCGGTTGAACGTAGCTCGGAGCGATTCTACGTGTTTGGGTGCAAAAGAGGACAATTCCTAGCATAAAGATGCCTATTTGAATGCGTTGGAATAGTTCATTTGGTCACACGAGTTGCAGAATAAAAATTGTGCCACCTTGCAACTTTCCATTGCTTCCATCTGACACTTTTTCCATCAACTGAAAACTAAATACCACGGTAAAACCACTCCAATATAACAAAAACCAAGATAGGTTATTGTAGAAGGACCCAATTTTATCCCATAGGATTAGACGAGAAATTTCTAAGCATCACAGTGTCCGAGTAACCTCATGTTGAAGTTTGCAGCCATTTTGCCCTTTGGACCCGTAAGGGATCAATCCGGTTGAACGTAGGTCAGAGTGATTCCATGTGTTTGGGTGTGAAAGAGGACCATACCTAGTGTAACATGCCTATTTGAACACATTGGAATAGTCCATTTGGTTGCACGAGTTGCAGAATGAAAGTTGATTGCACTAGACGACCAAATTTGCTTGTAAGTGCTAAAACACTAAATCGGGTGTAACATGCAAACCAAAATGAATCTTTATAAGATAAATACATTTTAGGGTACCCATTTTGGGCATTAAAAACATATATCAATTTTAGATACACTTGTTTTGGAACAGATGCCTATTTTCCCAACTTCTTTGCTTCTAAAGAACCCCAAACATGCAGTGAGTTTTGCTTGTTTTGTGTGGATTTTTCTTAAAGAGGCACTTAGGAGTGATGGAAATGGTTTTAATTAGTCTATACTAATTTGAATCAGGGCTTTGGGGTGAAGGGGTGAGCCTAGGTAATCAAAATATTAGTGTGATCAACAAATTAAGCCTCTTGGGGACAGTGATACATTGGTCCATGGTTGTTCTTCCATCCACTGTCAAAAGGTGAGACTTTGGGGTCTTCTAGAGGCATATCATAGTTGCCTAAATTCAGTAGTTTGAGCCTAGTATAGGCTTGTGGGTGGATTTTATTTAGACTATCCTACCTTTCAAAAATTTGTTGTCCCACCAAAACTAGGCCTGAATAGCCCCCTTTTCCAAAGCAACCCTATTCAAAACTTATCACCTGACCATAAAACTTTCTACAGTATCTTAAATTGTTCCCAAACCAAGTATTTTCCAAGTTTTAATCTCCTATGACACCTTCAACACGCTAAAACACAAAACCCTCACGAAATTGCTCCAAAAACTAGGGCCTCTTGAAAAATTGACTTCCACACACTTTCAAAATCTTCTCTTTGACTTTTCACCATTAAATCATCATTCCTAAACACCTTCAACTCAAAAACATGCCCCTCATTAAGGTAGATCTCCTAATACTACAATTTAGGCATCATTTTCATGCACTTTTCAATGTGAAATCTCAGTGTACACCCTATCATTCCTCCTTCCTGCACATTATTTTGTTAGATCTCTATTATACATGTAAGGATTGATCCATTTCACAAGTCACAACAACATTCTTTCATGAAATGGATCAAATATCCGATGGTAAAAATTGTTCCTTGACCAAACTCTTCATCCTTTCCCATATAGAAACTTTTGCCAACCCTCTAGCCATCCTATCATTCTGAAAACTAGTCCACCATGTCAGTGTTGTACCTCTCAACTTTGTCTTAGCAAACTTAACCTTCCTCTCTTCTTCCATCTCTTCAAACTCAAAATAGTTTTCTAAGGCATCAAGCCATCCTAACACCTCTTCACTATCCATCTTCCCCTGATAGATAGGAAACTCTATGTGACTCTTTCCTCCATGACCTTGTGCTGCTTTCAACAATCTTATGAACTTCCTTTCCTTAGGGTCTTCTATCTCATCTGTTGGTTGTCTTTGAGTTACCCGCACATGCTCTTCTTCTTCATCATTGTCTTCTTGTTCTCCTTGTTCTCCTCGCCTATTTCTCTCAAGGCTATTGATCCTAGCCTGCATAGCTATTGATCAAGGCTATTTATGGAATGAAAGTAGACATTGCCATGAGTTGTGATCCTAAAGGGTATATCAGTAAAATGAGGGTAGAGAGGGGTAGATCTCATATCTACCATCATTTCCATGCTTCTAATGATGTGATAAGGAACCTCAAAACTAATAAGGAGGTCAGAGAAAGGAAAAGGAAATGGATGTTCATGGTCCAAACAAAATAGAAGAAGATAAAAATAATCATGCTTATGTTATTCCTTTGAAAAGTACACAAGTCCCATGGAAATGATGGAGAAGATGTTTGTTGCCATGGCAGATGGGAATTTTTCTAGCATGATGAAGTTGGTAGAGCAAGAGAAAAAGGGATGGAAGTGGGCTAACTTGTTCAACAACAAGCCTTGTCAATAGAATCATCAGCACAAGTTGCTCACAACCAATCAATGCAGACTCTTGATGCACCCTTGGTTGATTATTCAAAGAATCCAAAAGAAAGGGAGAGTGTGCAAGAGGAGACTATGAAGAATGTTCCTAGAGATGAGGAAGTGAACTAACACTTCCCTTCTCCCCAAATCAATCAAGGTGATGAACAATTCCTAAAAATAGGCTAGCAATTAATTTTTATGATGAGAACTCTGTTCCCAATGATGTCAAAGTATTAGCTTGTAGCTAGTTCATGGATGATGATACCTTTGTTACTACAAATGACTTTAGAGACTTCATCATCAAAGTGAAGAAAAATGAACTTAATGAAAAATTGGATAATGAAAAGGAGTTGACCCATCTACGTATGAAGAGGTCACTCAACAAGTTATCTAATAAATATATTTTCATGCTTATATAATTACTTTGGAAGAAGGGAGGATATTAGTTAAAGAAAGTGGTATTCTTGTGTTTCTGATAGGGAGGGGGTTGGAGGAATCAATCACAGATTCCTACTCTAGGTCTTGCTTGCAAGACCTCCTTAGTGTTTTGGCTTTCCACCTTAACCTATAGAACCCTTCTCAAATTTAGGTACCCCTGGTTTGTCTGGCCAACCCCACTTCTATCACAATTCCATCTACCAAGCTAACCTTAGTGCAATGCTCCAACTCTTCCTTAGCCCTTAATCAATCCTAAAGGCTAACCTATCCTCAACTCTCCATTAGTTCTTGCAAGGGTGTGGGAATGTCTTTAATGGCTTCAAACCAACCTCCTAGGGTACTTGAAGCTTTAATGGATCGATATAGCATCAAGACCTGTGTAGGATGTAGAGTGGTGTTTCTACAAGCTTTGTGTGTCATTAGATAGTCATTTTATTCATTTTCAAGCACTGTTTGTAAATAAGTTGGATTCCACACTGTTGCTGGTCTGAACCAGGCAGTCTTGAGAAAATGGAGGTTTAGATCACTTTCCCACCATACAAATTGTACAGCCCTTTGGGAATAGTGACTAGACTCCATGTGTGTAAATATGGTAGGATTTAGGGTTTGTGTGAACACAGGAGCTGTTGGCAAAGTCTTGCCCTAGGCGAGCCAGGAAGAGTCCGGCTAGGGAAGACAAGAAGTGCAGAGCACATAACTTGCAAGGGTGACCAGTTCTTGATAAATTGATTTTTGGAGGAGGTAGGCAAGTGTCTTACCTAGTTTCCACATGAAGGAGAAAGCTCCATCAGTTCAATTGATGTGAGAACAAGTTGACAGTTTGAAAATAGCCAGAAAATGGCTTAAAACCCTAGGAAATGACCATTTTCAAGTTTAAGCATTGTACGGATAGTTAAATCTTAGGACCTCAAAAATATTTGAGAGGTGTTCATATGGGACAAGGACCTCGAAGAAAGATTGAAAATGTTTGAGTAATAACTAGTTGTTTTGGTGATGGAGACGTAATTGGGGGTCATGGACTAGTAGCCTTCTTAACCCTAGATGAGGGTTTGGTGAAAGCGATGAAAAGGTGGAGTTTTGGTGAACCTTCAAGAACCCTAGGAGGTTGGTTTGAATCCATTGAAGACATCTCTACACCCCTGCAAGAACTAGTGGAGTGTTGAGGATAGATTAGCCTTTAGGGTAGATTAAGGGCTAAGGAAGAGTTGAAGCATTGCACCAAGGTGAACTTGGTAGATAGAATTGTGATAGAACTGGGGTTGGCCAGATAGAACAGGGGTACCTAAACTTGAGAACGGTCCTATAGGTTAATGTGGTGAAACAAAACACCAAGGAGGTCTTGCAAGAAATACCTAGAGTAGGAATATGTGATTGATTCCTCCAACCCCCTCCCTATCACTCTTCTTCTTCATCATTGTTTTCTTGTTCTCCTTGTTCTCCTCACCTATTTCTCTCAAGGATATTGATCCTAGCCTACATAGCTTCTCTCTCCCTTCTCCATTTCCTCTCTTCCCTTGCTTTAGCCTACTCTCTTGTTGCTTCTTGTTCTCTTCTTTCCCTTCTCTCCCTTTTCAAGGTTTCCCTCAACTCCTCCAACTCTCTTGCTAATTGATTTTTAGGTGCCATTGCCAATTCTTCAATCCATAAAGGACCTACTTACTTCTCTGATACCACTATGATGTAGAGGATATGGGACTCAAAACAAAACTCAAAGGCTTGAAGGTTTTTTCAATGAAGTAATCTCAACCATGTTCTAAACAACGTTAAGGAAAGAAGCCTCAAAGTGTGCTTATGACTCCAATATTTCTCCTATGGACCCAAACCATTGGAATGCAATTAAGGGACACAAACAAACTTGTCTTGAATTTTTTTCAAAGCCCCAAACCTTTGACCCAAACAAAAACCCACTTTTCCACCTTGACTAGGCTTCCAGCCAACTAGGCCTCCAACGGTAGTTTTTTTTACTTTTCTAACAACTTTTCCAAAAGACTCACAAAAATAATGATTGAATTAGGTGTGTTTTGTGATGATACACAACATACCAAAATCTTGATAGCACTTGTTTCAGACCAAACCTTTCAAAAATCTGTTGTCCCACCAAAACTAGCCTAAATAGCCCACTTTTCCAAAGCAACCCTATTCAAAACTTATCACCTGACCATGAAACTTTCTAAGGTATCTTAAATTGTTCCCAAACCAAGTATTTTCCAAGTTTTAATCTCCTATGACACCCTTAACATGCTCAAACACAAAACCCTCACGAAATTGCTCCAAAAACTAGGGCCTCTTGAAAAATTGACTTCCACACACTTCCAGAATCTTCTCTTTGAATTTTCACCATTAAATCATCATTCCTAAACACCTTGAAGGAATTTGAAGGAATATTTTAAGTATGATAGTCAATGAATAGAAAAATTTTAGAGAAGCAAGGGTTTGAAAGACCTATTAAGAAACCTTATGACAATTCAAGGCATCATACAAACACAACTTGAAGCAGACCATTGAATGCAAGGATATAGAGTTTAGAGGAGGCGTTCCAAGGGAATTTAAGCTGAAATAGATGATAATGGCAAGATCACTAGTCTTAATGTCCAATTTGAGATGTGTTCCAATTTGAAAGGACCTAATGTCCTAATTTGAAATAGATGACTTTAAAAGGACCTAATGTCCAATTTGAGATGTGTTCCAAACTGGCTTAATGTGATGCAGAGAAAAGGAAGAAAAATATCTAACCACACTCAACTTGAAATTCATTTAAAAAATTCTTGTTTCCCTTACAATTTGGATTCTCTTTCCCTTCATAAAACCTTGAAAGGGCAGACTTTGCCATTGTTGTTTTTGATTGAATTGATCACTCAACAATGCAACTTGATCACTCAACTTGAATCACACAATAAAACATCTCAACATGACTTGGGGATGATGTAAAAACTCTTCACACAATAGAAAATGACCAAACAAATAGACCTTGTACCCAAAAACATCCATTCTTCCATTGCTCCTACACAAGCCCATGTAACTTTGCAACATTCACCAATAGGATAGTCAAAATAAAAACTGATTAAAGGAAATAACCAAAAAATGAAACATTCTTTTAGACTCTAAAAATATCCTCCACAAGTTCCCAAAAGCATAGGATCAAACACCCACCATAAATGTATCAAAAGATTGACTTACAAGCCATAAACGAGGCTTAACTAGGCCTGCATAAGGAAGTGTTCAACCTTTCAAGGCACACCCAAACACCCATAATTCCTTTAAAATATTCTAACAAGTTCCCCAAGACCTGTTCCATGCCTTTCATTCATTAGTATTGCACAAATACTCAGAAAATTATGAAAAGTGCATTTTAAAGACCATTTTCATGCATTTACAAGGGAAAAAATGACCTAGGGCATCAAATAACTTTTGCAAACCTCCATATTTAACTCTAAAAAAAATTTGAACATGAATAAGGGCCATAAACCTAACATTATACCAAGTCTTACATTTTTCCCACGGTGGAAATGGGAATTATGACTATTTTGGTGACCAAACCGTTGTTTGGTAGGGTTTCAGACCCTCTTTCACTAAAATTGAAGTAAATTTCTTAATAATTAATGAAATCAATTCAAATCACCACCAAAAGAAATTATTATCTACTCTCTATTAAACCATATTCATTATAGGGCTTTACAATGCTGCTGCAGGTCGTACCAATTGAAGGAATAGTCAAAACTGCTGGAAAATCAAGAAAAATAGAGTTTTTTTAATATTCAAATGCTTCAAACTTCCAATCAACCTTCTGCCCTAACCAAAAGGAGGCCTTATAAACTTTTACACATCATTTCCAATGACCCTCAACTATTTTTTGAAAGAGGGATCCATTGGTTAATGGATTTACAACTTAAATGATGAGTTTACACAAATTACACTATGACAACATTGCATTTTTGAAGCAATTTTGACTCCTATCATCTAAGACCCAAAAATCCATTCGAATGGCCATAAAAAAACCTTATTACATCATCAATACATCAATATTGCATGTTCATATACAAATTTGAGTTGTTTTTCCTTCATAGGCTAGAAGAGAAACATTTGTGCAAGATTGCAATTTTCACACTATTGACTCAGGTAATCTAAAAGACTCATCCTAATTCATGACTAATGATTTGGTAGAAATGTATGCAAAATGTGGAAGCATAGAGAAATCATGTGAAGTTTTTGAAAGAATTCCTCAAAGAGATGTCATCTCATTGAGTGCAATTATTGCTAGATATGCACAAAATGGATTTGTTGAAAATGCTTTAGAAAGTTTCAAGCAAATGCAATTGGTAGGTATAAATCCAAATTCCATAACCTTTGCCATCATCTTTCCTACTTGTACCAAAATGGGGGCTTTGGAATAGGGAATGAACATCAATCAAAGAATAAATAATAGAGGAATTTTGTTAGATGTTGTAGTTGCAACTACCCTAGTAGACATGTATGCAAAATGTGGAAGCATAGACAAGGCTTGTGAACTGTTTGACAAAATTCCTGAAAGAGATGCCATCTCATGGAATACGATGATTGCAGGATATACACAAAATGGATTTTCTGAAAAGGCTTTAGAAACTTTCAAGCAAATGCAATTAGTAGGTGTGAAGCCAAATTCCATAACCTATGCCAAAATGGGAGCTTTGGAGCAGGGTATAAACATCCATCAGAGCATAATGCCAGACGCCTTCGAAACTACAAGAATGGGAAGACATTAAATATGCATTTATTAACATAAAAAAATGAGACTTACTAACAAATTTTACCATCAAGTATAAATTAATAAGAACAATTGTGCATATACTTACAAATTAATAAGAACAGTTGTGCATATACTTACAAATTAATCCAATGAACCATCTGGGTTTGCTCTACTCTTTATTGTGTCAAGTATTGCCTCATGGTCATACTCACAGACCTTCCACAAGGTCTTGTTCAAAGGTCTACCCTTATATTTGGTCAAACAGACATTGGATGCCATGATAAGGTTTGAGTAATGGAGAATCTTACGATGCGTGTCAAATTCCTCAAACAAGCAATGTTTAACACTCTTATGTGGATACCTTCTGAGCCACGTTCCAGTAAGAACAACTGATCCTGTAGGGTATTCAATGTTTTCTCCATCTACAATTGGGGCTTCCAATTTCCTTTTTTCCTCAACACAATGACACAAGTAATAGTCTGTACCTTCTTTGTTGTCTTCATCTGCAATAACTACATAAACATGCCCTGCATTTATATGTGCGGCATATCTATTGAAATTAGTCAACATTATGAATACAATACAAAGTAAGATAAAAATATGGAATTTCAAATACTGAGCAAGTAGATATATTACCTGGTTGAACTAGATCTGATACATGGTAAAAGTCGACCGATGATTCCATCTGTGTTAGTTCCAATGCCATCGAAGGGTGATACGTGTGAAGTGGGCTAAGATAACTTGTCAACCATTTGTCAACCCACTCCCTTGACTCACAATCATTCCAGGCTTGCATTGTACATGAAGAACAAAAAGCATGCCATCTTACATGTATCGATACTCCATGAACCTACATTTGAGCTAAGGAAAGAGTGCAACTCACTCGATCCTATTAGTGTACAACAATCCTCATATGGTGCAATGTTAGTATCATCCATCAACCAAAAAAATCTACGAATTGAAGATGTACCTTCATTACCTAGACCCATCAAAGAATTACACCACTGGACGATTGATCTTGCATCTGTCAACTATGCACTATCTTGATACTTTAACTCTTCTTGTGCTAATGCTCTTTTCATGCATGCTCTTGCACTGTCATGCTCCCCCTTTCCATGTTCGGCTTCACAAAAGTTCCACATATATTGAACACATGTAGTGAGATGCATCTTGCACAATGAGTAGAACATGCACGCGTTCTTGAACTATGCTGCACAGTTGTTTGACCATATTATATGCCAACCGTATGATATACCCCTCTGAGCCAAATGGTTGTAGAACATCTGGAAGCAACCTTGCACGAACTCTGGAAAATGTGTGCAATCATCACTAATATAAAAGTGATACTCCCTCAATACCTTCCTTTCATCCTCTGTACTATCAGTTGCATGTATGAATGCTATGTGCACAAATATCAAAACCTGTGTGGAGTTGTAATACGTGGCGCACCTCCTATTTGTGGCTATAGAGTGTAGTTCTCTGCAAAAACCACTAATACTATGCTGCCAAGTGAAGGTGTCCTTCATAGTTGAATTGTGTGTCTAGCCATCGGGCTCTATGGGTATGCCTTGCATACTCATACACTAGATTCTCACGAAACATGGACATGAACTGATACACTTGAATTTTCTGAATAACCAACTCACACCTTTTTGCTTCAGACCCATCTTTTGTACCATATGCCACTATTTTATACTTCCGAACTCTACTAGTTTTTGTCCCACCTCATACGTGCTTTCCATATGTTGACATACTAGCATTCGTTGCAAGCCACCACAACGCTCGCATGAACCATCCAAGCATGCTATCCTATAGAATATTTGGCCATCCTCTATTTCACATAAATTTTTTGATAAGAACTTTCTTGAAGATTTTTGTGGGGCTTCTATGCCATAATCCTGCAAAACATCGTTAGTGTGCAAATCTAAACATATAGAATGATAAACATCAAAATGGTTAGAGAATTCAATATGCAGTTTACAACAACAAGTAGTGCGTGTGTGATTTATCTTTACATAAAAGGGTTTAATCATTTCAAAAAATCTTTGAGAAATACTAATTTGAGGATAATCATTTTGAAATTTATGAAAAAATTGGGTTTGAGTCGTATCCAAAAAATTCTTTGGATGTGGCTCATGGTTTTGACTATCGATTCTCCTTCTTATGACATCCTTTTGATTCGAAGATGGCCTTGTATTATTCTTCCAATAATCTTCAATTAGTGTTCTCAATGCTTCAACAACTTTTTTATCTTTGTGTGGAAGTCTCCCCGAGAATGCCCATTATTCATTTGAATCGGTGCCCTCAATTCTTTGCCGCCTTTGAACGACTTTTGATAAAGTTTTTCTACTAATTCCCACTTGTTCACTTGTCTTTTTAATTAGGCGAGATCTCTTTGTTTGATAGCTTACCACAGTTTATGTAATGACACGTTGTGTGACATTACTATCCTTTGAGTGTGAGGTCTTACCCACAGTGTCATAAGCATCCATTAGATTCTTCACAATAGTGTTTTCACTTGATGCATTCGATGTTCTCAACCCAAGAGTCTTCATGATGTTTTTGTACTTTAAACCCTACATCGACAGACAAATAGTTGACATCTTGTAGTCTCATTTGGCCTTTCAAGAACATTTTCCAAATCTTATCGGCATATATCTTCTACAAGTCGCGTTCTGGAATCTTACCTTCAATATTATTTGCAAAATATGAGTCATAAATATTAATCAAAAACTTTGGCTTTCTCACGCCAAAATTCTAGGTGGTGTTCTCTTAGGTACATACATCTCAACATTAGCAATTTCATCAATATTGAATTGAGGTGGGGTAGATTGCGTCTCTTCGATCGAGGCTGGAATAGAAGACATACCTTGAGGTTCGCGTGGGGATGATGGCATACCTTGTTCCTCAACTCCGAGTGATGATGTACTCTCAACTTCATATGTGGTGGATGGTGTCCAACCATACTCACTTGTGGTAGATGGTGTCCCTCCATATTCGCTTGTGTGTAATGGTGTCCCTTCGTCTTCACTTGCGGTAGAGGGTGTGTCTCGAACTACCATATCTGCATCTACCCTAGTACGACTCTTTCACATTCGTTCCCTTTGTTCTGCCAATTTCTTTTCTCTTTTTGATGGTTGAAGTTCCTCTTCAACTGGCTTGTTTTCATCAATCGTTCCCAATTTTTGCTTTTC
>VDFB02389120.1:0-13992 GCA_007258455.2 Sequoia sempervirens
CATATGTTTTGCAAGTTGTAAGTTGTGCTTTGGTTCAATAGTTATTTTAGTTGTGGAAACTCTTTTCCTTCAAAAGTGACAAGTGAACCAAGCCTCCTTGCAAAACATTGATGCATTAATATGTTAAAATATCTAAGTTGCACGTTAAGTCAAGCTGAGCTATTGAGAAAGCTATGTGTTAAAGCATCAATATACGTTTGAGAAATCAATTTTGGTGTATCACCATAGGGTTATTTTCATTTTCATGTTTCCTTCTTACTCTTAACTCAGAAAAGCATTAGTTTAGTACTAGTTTAGGTGATTATCATCTAGGAGTTGGCCTTATCTAGAGGTCCACTCCAAGTTTAGATGACCCATAGCCTAGGAGTGTTCCCATGTTACTCCAAAATGCTAAGTTTTGTAAATTAGCAAGGGTAAAATTTTGAGAGCTAATAGTTTTGGCACGGCCAGTGGGACTGTCGAATTAAGACAGTTCAAGAAATACATATTTATTGGTGGTTTTATATGCAACCAATAGTTTTCAGACCTTTAAGAGGTTAAATCAACATATATGGTGAGTTTGAAGCTCTAGTTTAGAAAACCAGTGCTACAACAGGTCATGAGAACAATACAAACAAGAGGAAGTTCCATTCCTTTTGAATACTTGCAGCTATCACCACCTAGAAAACAAGGAAAAACAACAAAGATAGCTCCTATTTCACCAGGAAGATAGTTTCAACTCCACCTACAATGAGAGTTACAAATCCTCTTGTGAGGCAACAAATTTTGATTCCACCAATGGCAGATCCAAGGAATCAAGTCTTTGTTACTTTTAATGGAGGTAGCTCGCTAAATTTAGCCCAACATGATGATATTCTCATGGATGCCCTCAAAAGTATCCCATATTTCACAGGTGAGGATCAAACCACACCAGTTGAGCACATCAAAGATGTAGAAAATCTATGTTCAATGCACCACATAGTAGTAGAAAATGTTGCTTTGAGGCTACTAGTAGCATCTTTTAAAGGGAAGGCACTTCAATGGTTCAAAAGTTTAACAATTAACTCCATTAGAACATGGGATGAACTAGGTGAAGCATCATGCAATCATTTTGAGGATAAGTTTGACAAATTTTCATTAAGAGAGATCCTCATGAACGAATGACTAACTTTAACTTCTATTTCCAAAGGACATGGGACAAAATTCTAGAAAAACACAAGGCCTCCTGCTGAGTATGTATTTCTATACTTTTTAAGAGCTTTAAATAGTGAAATTACTATTATGATACAATCAAAGGTCGGAAACACGTTGCCATTAGCTTGTGACATAGCTTTAAGGGCTGAAAATAACCTCATACAAGCTGGAAGAATTGCTCCTAGACCTCCTATACCCATATTCCTTGACATATAGCCTCCTATGACCTTACTAACACCTCAAATAACCCCTTTACCAACTATTGTTAGCCAAGAAATTTTTGTCCCAAGTCCATCTTAGGAATTACAAGAGATTAAAAATAGTCAACAAAAAATTGAAAGTATACTTTGGTCTTTTGGCAACGAGCTAGTGAGCATTAAGAAGCGACAGTTCCAAGGTTTTAAGCCCTATCAGCCTCAAAATCAAGGTCAAAGTTAGCCATACCAAGCTAATAGACAACAATATCAAGGAAACTATCAAGGTGCAAGGAAAAATTTCAATCCAAGGCCTTTCCAGCCATACAATCCAAATCCAATCAGTTCAGCTAAGGACCTTGCACTTGTTCAAAATAACCTTACAGCTGAATGTGATTGGTTATTTCCCTGCAACCAACCCCATAACCAAGCTACATGTTTAAATGGGGTTATAAATCAAGCACTGATGGTACAAAATATTTCAAGCATACAAAATGTGCCTAATGATGAATCTCCACAACAACAGAATCTCCTCGCAAGTGATACAACTCTCCTAAATTGGCAAAGAGAGGATTTTTTTGGAGTGAATAAAGATGATTCTCCAATAGCAGCCAATACTAGAGCCAAGAAGAGATATTTTGAAATTGGACAAACAATAAACAAGGACAAGGAAGCTGCTAGCCCATCCAATCCTCAAGTACCACACATTTTGCAAAGAAATACACAAGGAACTAGTAAAGAGCAGCTTGGGAACCAACCCCAATCAATCCACTTGCATCCAGACCCTGTTGTTGCAAGGACTCATCAAAAGGTAAACACTGTGACACCTTTCAACATTATTGAGCACATGAAGAAAGTGAATGTAACCATGTCAATGTGGGATTCTTCATCCATCCCAGGTTAAAAAGGTTTATTACAATCTGCATTGACTTATTTGAGTGTTTCAAGTGATGTTCTAATAGGTCAAGTTAAGGCTATTTTTGTAAATAGACCTTAAGATAGTAGTAAGCAACCAAGTAAAGATGTCAAAACTCCCCCTTTTTATGTATATTTGATAATATGGGATAATTTGGTTCATAATTGCATGGTAGATTCAAGGGAAATTAGTTTCGTTATGCCCAAGCATATTGTTGATAGCTTAGGATTGAAATGTTAGCCTCTTGAAAAGGAAGTGGTCCAACTTGATGGGATATGTTGTGCAATTTTTGCACACATACCCCACCGAAGGTGGGGACGCTCTTTTGCTTGTTTGGTTCACTTGTTTTCCTTAGGGTTCTAACCTTTTCCCCTTAAGGGATAAGTCTCTCGGTCTTGGTCTTGTTTCACCCAAGTACTTAATGATAAATTTGCATTTGAGATGCCTTATTGCAACATTGTGATGACGTGCGTTCTCCTTGAAAGATGATCCCAATCCAAAAATTTTAACTTTGGGACAAATTTGGCTAAGTATGGGGGGATCTCAACTAATTCGAGGTAGCTTGGATTACCCAAACTTTATTTCAGTCAAAAAATCTAAGCTACCTTGGATTTTTTGAGTCTAAGCTCTCATCATATTTTTGGCCTTTTAGGTTGTTCTTTCGTGCATTTATGATGATCATTTATGAGGTGAAATGGAACATATGTATTTGAAATATGTTATTCATTTTGGTCATTCTATCTTTTAAAGAGTTTGAAACTCTAGAGTGTGCATTATTTTTTGATTTATCAAGATTGGGAAGTGAGGGTCGAGTGTTGGATTGGTCGTTGCAGGGTTCTTCATGCATTCATCCAGTTTTCCATTTTTATGCTCCATCTCAAGGTTGGTTATTTCCTTCATGTCTTTGATTGATTTATCTTTCCTGATGATTTGATGTTCCAAATTCTTAGTGGGATCTCTTATAGGGTATATGTTATTACGATTAAGAGTTCAATTCGATGGGTTGGCTATTTTACAGTCGGCTAGGGTTTTCTTTTACATTTGAAAGATTGAGAGATTAGGGCACAAAATTTAAGTTGAATTGAGGATTAGTTTTGTTCAACATGAATAGGCACACTAGGGATTCATTAACGTATTCAAGACTCCCTTCATTGCATTTTAGTGATTTCATTTAGATTGTGGGAGTCGCCTTGTCCAACTCGAAACCCTAGTGTTTCTAAAAACTAGGTTGGAGATTGAATATGATGAATGAAGCATATAGGATTAAGAGATTCTTGTCCAAAATGTGTGATTTGGTGCATTGAAATAAATGAACATCAATCCAACTCATGCAATAATTGAAACGTGAAGCGGGTTGAGCACTTAACAAAATTTTGAATTTGAGCAAGATACTCAGAAATTCTAAGGTAGCTCATATTTTTCAAGCCTTAATCCACTCGAAAAATCTAAGCCCCCTCGGGTTTTTCGGATCTTATCTCCTCCTAAAACCTGAAGTCAAAAGGTCAAGCTTAGACACTTGGTAATTTTTCAAATGTGACTTGCATTCAGTGATTCTGAGCTAGCTTGGATTTACAAAATCTTAGTCCAACCAAAGAATCCAAGTCACCTAGAAATACCCAAGCTTTATGAATTTTCAACTATCTGATGCATGTGATCTTAAAGTGATTAATGCCTACATATTCTTGATTGTGTTGAAAATTCCATCTCATGAAGTTACTTTTTGATTCTAAGTCAAAATGGACATATTTTGCAAATCTCAGGTAAGCCGAGCTTTCTAGAAATTCCAAGCTCCCTCAAATTTTATAACCTTTCTAAGATGATAATGAGATCTTGTGAGATGAATTGTCTACCTTGCATTGCCATTAGGGTTTACATTGTCTTTTTCATTCAATGGCATCATTTTATAGCATATATTGGTACTTCATGTAGTTAATGCAATATGTCATATTATTACTTCCATTTTGATGATTATAGTCCTTTCTAACAGACGCAAGGATAATTGAGCCCAGACAAAACATCTAAATCAAAGACTACTTTAGTACAAGAGGAGGTGAGAAGAAGAGCATAAAGAATGAAGTATGATTTCAAGGGCATATGGTTAGAGTCCAAGATCTTTTCTGCCTGGTCAAAGATTGCAGACACAAACATGTGGCATATGGACTATGATGATTTCCAACCAAGGATGTATAGCAATGCACCAACTCAATTGGCTTAGATCCTCATTCATATTGGGTTGGTTCAAGCAACAGGGTTCCCTCCAACACAACTTTTCCCAGAACTAGTTTTAGAATGTGCAAAACACTATGACTCTAACACAAGGATTATAATTGGGCCACAGGGAAGAGTCATGGAAAATATTACTGAAGAATCCATTGCAGAGGCATTCAATATTGCTTCACATCACAAGCTCATTGAAGAGATAAACATTGGGGAGGAAATAAAGTTCTATGAAGAAGACCGCAACAAGGCTTTGGAGATCATGAACAACTCTTGGATATTGAAGCCCAAACCACACTATTCTAAGCTACCTAATAATTGCATAGAAGTGATTTCAAGATGGAGTGTCATGATATTATAACTCTCTTAGGCAGGGTAATGGGAGTAGAAGAGGCTCACATTTTCCATAATTGGATGTTCTACCCCATCACACAAATTATGGTTGGAAAG
This sequence comes from Sequoia sempervirens, assembly GCA_007258455.2. Classification (NCBI taxonomy): domain Eukaryota; kingdom Viridiplantae; phylum Streptophyta; class Pinopsida; order Cupressales; family Cupressaceae; genus Sequoia; species Sequoia sempervirens. Next base: position 4,951 of record VDFB02389120.1, read on the forward strand.
CATTATCATTGGGATAGAATCATAAGCAACAACTTAGATGCCCAGTTGAGGAGTGTACAGGAGGCCAATAGATTCACAATGACTTCATATCTAGTATACATGTTGGCAAGAAAAACTAAGTATAAAGGGTCTTAATTGCGAAGGAACCCTAAGGAAAGATAAAATATGGGACATATATCCACAACTGTAGTATAAGACCACCAATTATAGGAGAGTGAATGTTTCATTTTTTATGTACATTCCTAGGTTGTTACAAGATTCTCTTCATGTGAGGGTCTCTACTGATGCAATGGACTTGATTAAGTAGTATGGGAAATGGTTTATTTAGTTCCAAAGATTCACATACATCCAGATACAAGGTTCTCCTATTGTTCCTCTCATATTGCCAAGATACCATACCAATAAGCTCATAATGTTGGAATTGACAAAGAAAATAGTGGCATTCAAGGAAATTCTACAAAAGGATTTGCACAAGAAGGGGCTAGGGGCAGAATTCCCACTCAGAATTGGAACTCTAGAAGCTTTCCCATCTATCCAAAGTGCTCAACAATCAAAGAAAGAGATGGCCCAATTTGAGTTATACTCTTAGACCAATAGGGATAACTTTGATCCCTATGGAAAGGCACAAAATTAGGCCAATAGAGGATTCAGACATAAAGACCACATTGAGGACTATTGGGCCAACTGTAGAGATGAATTTGATGTTATTAGGAGAATATTTTATAGGTTACCTCTCAATCTGATAAGGCTATACAAGGTGGTAGAAGTACCTGATCAAGTGAAGGATAATGAGGTAAACTTGGTTCAACACCATGATTATGAGCCCTACAGGAACAACCCTTTGCCTCCAAGCAACTGGTCAAATGAGGAAATAACAGACTTGGATCAAGTGACTAAATCAGTAAAGAAATATTCAAGGATATGGGTAAATCATAAGGTGTTGGAGTTGGAAGCTGATGGTACCAAATTCACATATGACTTGATGGGAGATTTAGAATCCCAATCTGAGGAGGAAGCAAAAGCTGATAAGGGTGATGACACTGTTGAGCCTCATTATGAAGATATTCAAGAAGAAGAAAGGGAAGAAAGGCTTCTCACTATAAAGAGAAAGACAAGGATCCAGACTTAGGTTGAACTGAATGAGAAACAATCTCCAAAGAGAAAGAAGGATCCCAAGGTTAGTGCTACTACAAAAGAAGGAGAGGCATCACAACCAGTCAGAAAGAGAAAGTTGGTCACTGAGGGCGAAAAGATGGCTAAGGATATAAAAGGTAGCACTTCTACTAATGCCCCTTCTTTAGTTAAAGTGGTTGATGTAGAAAGCTCAGGGGAAAAGCCACAAGTGTATGTTAGGAGAAATTCTCCTAAGCATAAAACATCCCCTATAGTTGAGATGAAGACTGCAAAAAAAGAGGTGCAGATTGAAGAGGCACCTAAAGATGATAGTGCTATGAGAACAGTTACAGGAAATAATTATCCCCTTCCTTCTCCTCCTCACAATGTTAAAATTTTAGAGGAAGCATTCCACGAGGAGGGAAACATATCAAATGATCCTGAGGGGCATGAATTTGAAGATGAGGAGATTTCTACTCCTAAGATTGGAGAATGGAGAAAGTTTGTGTAGGAGATAAAGCAATCAACCTCTAGGGCAGAAAGAAAGAACATGGAGTTCGAGGTAGTCCAGGAAAAACCATCCAAGTACCCAAAGAAAGTGGTGATTGATGAGAAGGAGGATCAACCTGAGACATAAAATAATATGGAAGAGGTTGTTGATAGCCCACAATAGGACAAGGATGAGTAATAAGTTCCTTCCATAGAATTGAATACAGAGCAGCCCACTGTCCCAGATTGGCTGGAGAAGAGACTTAGCAAAAAGCCAATAATTATCCAAGAAGAAGCCTCAAGTTGGGATAAATTGTTGGAACAATGGGGACAACCCAATAAAAGGAAGAGAGTTAGAACCTTGTCAAAGTTTTCAAGGGATGAGTTTAATAATAGAGTTATTCACATAGTTGTCCCTCCTGAAAAAAAGTTCAAGGATGAGGTAAGGCCCACTTATTATAAAGTACAAACTATCAATTTTGGCCCATCCGCCAAAGAGTAGGAAAAAGAAGAATTCCAAGAGTCCTCACAAGCCATTCTAAGAAGGCTTGATAAAGAAATAGAGCAAAAAAAAGCTTCAAAAACAACTCAGTGATGCCTACAAATATGTTCAACATCTAATGAAGCCTCTACAAACTTCTACTGATGGTAGTTATTCAATCCTAGAAGGGTTGTTGCCTAAAGAAGTTATGTCAGAGATAGAGAAGCTAAAATATTCAGTGCACAATACTCATGAATGGATTCAGGAGGTTAGCAAAAGGGGTGATGGATCAATTGAGCAAATATTTGGTATCCATGCTAAGGCAACTGAATTTCTTGAAGATGCCTCCCAATTTGTTGCAAATTGTAACAAGATTGATGATACAACTGTAGAAGAGTTGAACAAGATCCTACAGGTGCCTAAGGAAGAGCTGGCTAAGATGAACATTTTCACCTCAGATGATATTGCCAAGGTGATGGAGTGGATTGAAATATGGAATTATAGGAAAGAATTCCTCACCAAATCCTTAAAGAAAATAATGAAATTGTAGGGGAAGATGAAATAAATATATAACAGTTGTATCACTTTCCTTGAAATTATGACTGGAAGAAGAAAGTTTGGCCAGAAGAATATGAATATTGGCAGGTTGTAGGAATGGTGGCATGAGATATATGCTCCTTTTGATAGTGCACCAGTTTCCAAGGATCATATGGAGGATGTAGCCATATACATTTCAAAGCTGGACAAGTATCATGAGTTACAGGTGGAATGGGATAAAGAAATGCCTAAATATGTTGATTAGTTTAAGACTCATAAATTGAGAATTAAATTTATCCCCATTCTAGATCTAGCTTATGTAAAGGAAATATTGGAAAAGGTTAAAGAATTATCTAGCAGGATAGAGGCCAATAAAGAAGGAGAAAATAGCCAACAGGCAGCCACCTAGGATAGTGTGCCAGTCATGTGACTTTCTATCCAGGGGGATGACCTAGAATTTTGTGCCAACTAGATAATGCTTCTAGAAGGGTCTAGGATGACCTAGATTTTGTTTTATGATAATTAAATGTAATTTTATTTTATAAAAAAAGCACTCCAGGCTGACCTAGCTTTTGTAACCCTAATTCTAGGCCGACCTAATGTAATTTCTCTATAAATTGAGGCCCCAACATCATTTGAAGACATAGTTGGAATAGTTAGGACTGAGAAAGGAGTTAGTATTTTCTAAGAGCAAGTGGTAGAACATTGAGGATACTTGAATTGTTGTAAATTTTGGGTGATTCATATAAGTAAAGACATTGTTCTTTGGTGCTCTTTCTTGTGTTATTCATCTTGCATGGTTCTTGTTTCCAGATCTTTGAGAAATTGATTTGGAGTTGTGATTGCATGCTAGATTTTAGATTTAGATATGATGCAAATTGTGTTGATGATTTGATATTTAAGGTGTTTGAGCAATCCTTGGTCCATACTTTTAGTAGCTTGCTGATTGTAAGTTGTGTAAAGTTAGCCTGGGCCTAAAATTTATGTGCTAAGTTCAATTGTGGGTATTTATTCATTTAAATTATAAAATAAGATTTATTTGTGTGAATGCTCCATGATCTGAAAATATTTATTTCCTTAGAAGATTGCACTGTTTCTGTGAGATTGCAGGTTTAATTTGGGTTAAGCAGGAATTAGTTTTAAAGGATTGGTCCACTTTGGATATTTGATTGTTTACACAATTAGTCTTAGGTTTAGTTTTAGAAATATCTTTAAACCCTTTATCTTTTGCTATTTATTTTGAAATTTGGGTTAGTTTTAGGATTGAAAGCATCAACATATTGCAAGATTTGATGGGTTTGAAGTTTCCAACATTTGTTTTGTAAGAGCACTTGTGATTACCAACATTTTCACATCATCACTGAGTTGTTTTTTTGCATTGTCAAGACTTGACATTGGAGACCTTGGGGTTATATCTTGAGGCTTTTTGATAGAGATTTACCTTTCAAGAGAGATAGGATATTATATTTTGTCTAAGTTGTTTCTGTGCAAAAAACACCATCAACAAATTGGCACTAGAAGGAGGGCTTAAATAAGCAAGTTGGAGCATTTTCTATCTGCAATTTCTCCTTAGAGATTTTGAAGAAGAACAAGATCTACACCAGGGGAGGAATATTTTCAGGAGTTACAAGCCCCTACTAGGTCAAGAAGGACTAGAAGAAGGGGAGAATCATTGTCTGCTTCACCACTTCTATCCTCTCCATCATCTTCACCTTCATCATCTTATTCTGAGGCTATTCCCATTCAACAACCCTAGCTAATTGTTAATCAACCACTACCACTTCCACCACCACCAATGGCTTTCTTGGAAAACAACCCTCCACCTTTGTCTTTTAACAACTACGATGTCATGCCAAAGAATCCTGAACATTTCTGCTCCAAGTTTCATGTCAATGACCCTAATAGGATAGCTGAAGAGCACATTAGTATTTTCCAGACCTACCTTAGGGATAGGGGAATTAATCATGAATATGTTGCATGCATACTTTTCCCATAATCCCTAGGAGAAGATTCCTTTTATTGGTATAATCATTTTCCTACTGGGTCCATCCATAATTGGACTTAACTTGAGAATGCATTTCTGGAAAAGTTTAAAATTCCTATTAGTGCTAATGAACTATATTTGTAGTTCACTAACATTAAGAGGGAAGTCAATGAGCCTATGTTGTGGATGATGCTACTACTTTGGAATTTTACTATGAATCCCTTGATAACCTTACTGCTACCTTCCTTAAATGGAGACCTAATCCTCCTAACACTTTGCTTGGTGCTTATACAGAAGCAATCAAGGTTAGTATAGACTTGAGGTAGCATTTTTCAGGACCTCTGCCATATTTCGGACTAGCTACTCACCCTGAACAAATTCGAGCATTTAATCAAGCTTTGACCAATCATACACCCATCATGAATCCAACAACACAACTTCCCTTGGTCTCACACCCCAAGTCCTCCAATGAATCAAGTTCCACCAATGCCTAGTTATCCTCAAAATGTCAATCATCCCCTCAATCCACAACAACAGGTTGGTTTCCCCACTTACTTGCAAAATTATGAAGTATTGAACTAGTCCATAGGCTCAAGGGAAACATTAAGATATCCTCAAAATAACATGGGCTCTGCATCTTATAGTAATCCTAACAAAGAAAGGCTAGATGAGTTGACAAAACAAGTCAAGAAGTTGAATATGGAAGTAACTTATCTAAGGAACCAGAATAGTCAACTTCAGGCTACGCAGAGAAATATGCAGACCAACTACAATATGGAAAACAAGGATTTTGCACAAGGATATGGACAAAAACTTTGACAGAAGGCAGTCATCTAGATAGAGCTTTGATAGAGGAGAGTCAGGCAGACACAGATTTCATAGAAGATAGCCACCCAGGAAAAATAGAACATGGAATACAAGGCCAAAGAATGGAGTTCCTACCCCATTAGATTAAGTAGCTAATCAAGAAAAATCTTCAAGTGGCATGTATTTAGTTGAAGCAAATTTTTTTAGGGTGGTATAGACTCCACAAGACAAATAAACATTCTGAGCTAGATTGCCCTAAGTTCCAAACTATTGCATCCATCTTTCAGTATGAGGTTGAAAAAAATTCCAACAATCAATAACTGGTACCATCTGGCCCTTATGATTCCCTAGTTCTAGTATTGAATCATGCTCCTTTCCCACAAAGTGAATAGAATGGACCAAACCAAGAATCAAGTGAACCAGATGAGAAGGTGGAACAAGTATGCAATGAAGATGAGATTTCACAATTGTTCAATGAAGGTATTGAGAATGATAATGGTCCTTTAGATGAGGAAGAAAATGGCATTGAAGAGGTCCAAATGTTTCAACAACACACCAAGAAATATGATCTGAGGAGTAGGCAAGTTAGAGGTCCATTCACTACATCAATTCCTCCAAATAATTTTACTACACCACGTGATCCACATGCCAATAACATTCCATCCTATCCTCATGTGCGAACACAATATTTTTCAAAAGAGGGATTGTTTGATCCCTCTAAGGGAAAGAACATTGATGAAGGAAAGGATAAGTTGGTAGATTATCCCAAAGACACCTATGTTGATATGAACACAAAACAATTGGGTGAATATATAGCCGAGGAACTCAAGAAATTGAAGGTAAGTCTTTCTGCTTTTGAATTGTTAAGGGTTCCTACTATTAGAAATACAGTCTTAGGAACTTTTAAAACCCATGTGGTCCCTCAAGATAGGATAGTTATTGAAGTAATTGGGAATACCCCTGGCTCACAAACACCCAAAGATCAAAGTCAAGGGCAATCTAAAGATAAAGGAAAAGAAAAGGATAGGGGTCAAGTTGCACAAGCTGATACTCATATGAGTTTGTTTCAAGGAAACACTGAACTCCTTTTCTAATTTTTGTTCACCTCTTTGGGAAAAAATTACATAATTTCCTTTTAGATTCAAGAGCCTCCGTAAATGCCATGCTTTTTGTTGTTTGTAGAGCCTTAGGTATTACTCCTCTAGCTTCTCAATGAAAGGTCACTCAGTTGGATAAGACATAGGTGAATGTGGTAGGAGAACTAAATATGATTCCCATGCAAATTGTGTCAGACCTTAGGATTCAAAAAATAATTAACATTCAAGTGGTAGATATTCCTGATATGTATGGTCTGATCCTAGGAAGAGATTTCACTAAGGCATTAAATGGATATGTGTCAACTAATCATTCTCACATGTGGCTTCCCTAGAAAGGAGTACCAAACCAAATCAGGATTGAGAGGGAACCATGGATGAAGTATGTGATCACTGAATATCAGAATACTTCAAATGAGATATTAGTATCAGAGGTTAGTTTGGGGAATTATGTAATAGCGACTTCTCCTCTAGAACCAGGTACATATGAAATCTTCATGTTGCAAGATGTACCCAAAGACCTTATTCAAGAGTCCAACAGTACTGGAGCATTGGTAGAACCAATAGAAGAAGAGGATGATCAAGGAGATGGCCAACTCAGCCTATTGGATAGCTTTCAAGAGTTTAAGCCTTACTTTACATGCTTGTCCAAATTTTTCAATCCCTTTGGCTATATTTTTCATTGATTTACCACCTCATTTTTCCTTGTGTTTGTCAAGAGATTTCACTGCCAAAATAGGAGGTTACTTGTCCTCATATTATTCCCACATGTTATTTAGGACTAGATATGGGACAAAAGTAATCATTAATTCTGAATTGCTTGCCAAAGACCATATTGAGCCCTATGTACCAAGTGCCATTAATGCCAACTGTGTTATTTTTAAAAATAATGAGAAGGTTGCTGCTCAAGAATCAATTTCACAAACTGAGGATATCCCATATATTATTTTGAATGGGTGGGTAGCAAAAAATGTAGAAGATGAACCAGGTAAGAATATTGAGGATAGATGCCCAGGTGTGTATATGTTGCATGAACCTAATACAGTTATCCCAAACCTTGAAAATAAAGTGGAACAACAGCTAGGACAAAAAAATGAGGTATGGAAAATGTTTTTTGATGGCTCTAGAAGCAAGAATGGAGCTAGTGGGGGTGCAATGCTTGTATCCCCACAAGATGAAAAATACTATTCAACATTTCATTTTGTATTTTCTTGTTCTAACAATACTGTTGAATATAAAGGTTTGATTTAGGGTTTAGAATGGGAAAGGAAAAGGAAGATTAGCTTCCTACAAGTAGTTGGGGATAGTAAGTTGATAGTTAATCAAGTAAGAGGCTTCAATGTGACTAAAAATGGTGTTCTTAAGTCTTACAAGCATAGGGTATGGGATATGATAGAGGAATTCGATGCTTTCAATCTTCTTTCTATTCCTAGGACTCAGAATAAGCATGAAGGTCTGATAATTGGTTATAGTGAGAAGGTATAGACGATTGTTAATGTGCCTTGGTGATTTGGTATAGGTGTTTGATTATTTTTCCTTGAAGGGATACAATTGAAATGCAAAATGACATGATGTAAATTAAAGGATGTGAATGGTTCTCTAATCAGGCTTTTTATACAATGACATACAAAAGGAACAATGTTGAGAGAATGAATGCAAGAAAACAAATCATAGAGAAGGAGTCATAGAGCATGAAGTTTTTTGTGGAAAGACTTGTGCCATGAAATTTTTGTGGACAAACTTGGAGGCATGAAGCATATGAGGACACGAGTCTTAGGTTTTACATGCTAAATTTTAAGACATGGAAAGTGATCATAGATATGATTTTTTAAACAATCTAAAAGACTATCTTGTGCCCTTAGAAAAGGTAGACTGTGGTTTATCCTCCATAGGTCTAAGTTATGAAATATGTTTACCCTTAGTAATGTATTAATGACTATTATCCTTTTTTTCAAGACAAAGATTAATGACTGAGATTGAAACATTATGACAGTGTACTAGTTATGGTTGTGGCTAAAAAAGGGTATATTTTGGTAAGGAAGATAGTAAGTTGAATGAATGAAAGTAGAGAAATTTTTGCATACATGCAGATAGTACAAAATTTCATGGTTAATTGATACTTACAATTTGTGTGGCTAATTTCAACAACAAGATATTATTTGGATGCAATATTTCATTTATTGATACTTACAATTTGTGTGGCTAATTTCATATAACCACTAGAGCCAAGTTTGTGTTGCCCGTGTTTTTCTAGTTTTCCTTTGTTTCCTTTGATGTGTGAAGAAGCCTATGAAAAAGTTGAAATACATTAGATTATGTAAAAAGAAAGAGTAATTAGTATATAATTACAGTGTTGATAGTATCACATACCTTCGTTGGCCCACTGTTGTCTTTCCTTTTTTTCTTTTTAGCCTTCTCCTTTCCATCCAACACTAGGTCCTTCCACTCCCTCTCGAGAATCATGGGTGGTCACTCATACTTTTTGTTCTTCTCTAAATGTGACCTATATTGGTCCCTCACATACTTTAGATAGGTAC
>VDFB02389121.1:0-46107 GCA_007258455.2 Sequoia sempervirens
CAATGAAGGGAGAATACAAGCAACAAACTTGGAAAAGTCACCACAACCTCAGTAGTGATGAAGGGAGGTCTCGCAAGACTCCAAGCTTGCAACTTCTATGGCTACCTCACATGTACAAAAGTGGAATTGATGGAATGACCAACTATTACAATGCTCATGTTGAGTTGTGAAAATGGAGTGCTAGAATGCTGAAGAGATTGAATGAAAAATTCTTGAGAGATCAAACATGAATGGAAAAAGGTTGAAGTCATAGTGAATATAATGTATTTGAAGGCCAAAAGGAGTCTTTCAGGTCGGTTGGTCACATAGAAGCATTACAATTTCAACCCATCCAGGTGTGTAACATACCTATGGACTCCAAAGGTAGGAATGCATCAGGGATAACAACACACTGTGCAAATGTTTGAACGCCGCGCTCGCATCCCTGACAAAAATTCCCTCATTGATGCAAAAAACAAGCACCAAGTGGATGGAAGGCAGGCAAGTGATGTGGAATTTCACCTTCGGATTTTATTTTCTAAGGTGAGGGTATGCAAAAGGATAATTTTCACAAGGGGTGCAAATTCACTCCTATACAAAGAGTTATTGATTTTTTTCAAGATTTTACTAGAGTAGAAGAAATCCTTGGTTTCCCTAACTATATCAAGACCTAAAATGTCCCAAAATTCTTGAAATAATGCCAAAGGTAATCCATCAGGGTCCAAGGCTTTATAAGCTCCCATAGGAAAGGTAGCAAGCCTAACTTAATCTTCAAAAATGGAAGCCATAATGTGTGCATTATATTTAGGGGATAGTGTAGTTGGTAAGTAGGTTAACAGCTAATCCACAAGCTCAATGTTATAAGGAGGGGAATAATCAAAGTAAGCCTTGTAGAAGTAGTTTAAGGCCATTTTCCCAAGAAGGGTATCATCAGTAACCTTTTCACCATGATCATTAATGAGGGTAGAGATAGTGTTCCTTTTCCTATGTATTATGGTAGACTTGTGGAAGAAAGCAGATTTTTTGTCCCCCTCTTTCAGCCTTTGAACCCTTGATTATTTCTTCCCCTTAATTTTTTCTCTTCATATAATTTCATTCCATTCCTCTCATAACAATTCTTTAATAAGATGATAGTCAGCAGAGAGATCTCCATTTGTCATTTGGATTTGCAAATACATGAGTTTTGTAGATAGATCCTTCTTTTTTCTATAACATTCCCAAAGGTTAACCTATTACATCCCCTCACTTTTTCATTTATCAAGTTTATCTTTTGAGAGACTTTATACATCATTGTACCCTGAAAGGGTTTGTTCTACCAATTAAGGATGTAATTTCTAAATTCAGTGTGTATGGTACACATGATTTCATAATGGAATTGAATAAGTCCCTTATGGGGACTATTAGCCCAAGAGAGAAGAATAAGGTTATGTTCTGAGATAGTCTAAGGTAAAACCATCAAAATTGAGTTGCACCCCATATCCCACTTAGAAGATACCAAAAAGTGATCAAGCTTGACTTGAATAATATTCTTACCTTTCTTGAAGTTTTTCTAGGTAAATGACTACACCTATAACTCAATATCCATTAGGCCAGTTGCATTGATGAAATTTGCTAGATCTATCATGTTATCAATTATGTTATTTAATCCCCCAAGTTTCTTAGAGGGAAAAAGGGGGGATATTAAATTCACCAACAACCAACCAAAAGTAATTTCTATTTGTCATTGTTTTTCGAGCTAAATCCTCCCAAACAACCTTATGAGCATTGTAAAATTTTGGAGCATTCAAGCCAATAAGGACCCAGGAGCAAGAAGAGCTGCTAAATTTAACAACCAGATTGTTGATAGAGAGTGAAAATAGAGAATAAATAGCCACCAATGGATTCCACATATTCACAATATTTCTAGAGGCACCATGTGTTTCACTAATAAAAAAGTTGTCCAAGGCCAGAATACGTTCACCATATATTGGAAAGTATCATGATTCATTTTAACCTTTTGTATTAATAGAAAATAAATATTATTCTAAAGAATACAGTTCTTGAGAGTGGTTTTTCTATGGCTATTTAGGCTTCTCATATTCCAAGAGAGAAAATTAATTTATAGTGATTAGTGTTTGACTCCAAAGTCTTCTACCTTTCACAAGAAATCTCTGGGTTGTTATTTCCTTCTATCTTGTTTAGCGCTAAGAAGGTCTACCTACTTTCAAATCCACTCCCACATCAATTTTATTATTCCTAGTTTTATTTTTTGGTGTTGACCAACCATCATCCATATGGTAAGTACTAGGGTTATCCCTCAAAGAGAGTACAATACCTTTGAATGGCTAATGTGTCACAAATGTAAAGCCTGAGTTGTGGAAATAAAGCTTAGAAGTGAGTTCTATCAGAGAGGCCTGGGTATTTACATCAGGAAACTTAGTAGAAAAGGAAGCATTAAAAGAAATTTGTTGAAAATTTGATTGTTATTGATGTCAAAAGGATATCTGAGTGATATCAAATTAGGATATTATTGATTGATGTCAAAAGGAGAAGATCAATGACAATCTGTGCTACGCCCTTAATATTATTGTACATCGGGTTATGAATAGTCGGCTTGTGGCTATCTTAACTCTCTATTAAGTCATATTATCATTAGTATATTGTTATTTAGTTGTTTAGGTGGGCCTAAGTCTTATATAGGTGTGTCTAAGTCGGCCTAGGTGATATCCTTGGCATAAATAGGTATATATAGGAGGTTGTGAGTCTTATTTCATCATCAAGTTGTGAAGTGTGTTCTCATTAGAGATATTTGGAGGTTTTCCCCTCAAAGTGGCTTGTTATTCTCAGTTATTATCAAGTATTTCATATCATATTCTTCTATTGTATAAGTTATTTCATAACAAGTGGTATCAGAGCATGATCTTGGCACCATAGAGGCAAGGTTTTTCTCAATTTTAAAGGCGATTTTGGGAAGAGCATATCTTTCAAATTTTGGTGAATTTTTTTCTGATTTTTAAAAGGTTTTTGAAGAACATATTGAAGAAGCTACAGTCTGGATTTTAGAAGAATTGGAGCAGAATTAAGCCAGGTGTTAATATAGTGGGGTTTCTACACTATTTTTTTGGAATCTACATATCCTAGCACATCTTACATTTGAATTGGAGTCTAATTTTTATTGGGTTTTTGAAGAAATAATAAAGGATATTACAGTAAAAATTTGAGAGAATTTAAGTTTCATTTGTGTGATTTATTTCAACATTAGTGTTTTCCATCATGCTAGGGCCTTCAACAAGGGGTAAAAAGAATGTCACTCTGGGGAAGACTCCTGATAAGGATGGTGAAACAATCAAGGATATTACTCATAATGAGGAAATCAATAAGTTCAAGGAAAAAATTTCCTCAATTAAGATGGATATGTGTGACCTAAGAGGAGATATATCAGACATACGAAACATGTTAAGCACCTGTAGGGCTGAATCAAGAAAGGAGTTCTCAAGTGGCCAAGGTGAAAATTCTAGGTCAGCTACTACTTGACACAAGCTTTAGTACTCCTATGGGATCTAGGAATTTATTTCCAAAAGGTGGATATCGAAGTTTGATGGTAAGGATCCTCTAACATGAATAAACCAAATGGAGAATTTTTTGGAAGCACCAAATCCCAAATGGACAAAAGGTCACGATGGCTTCCCTATATCTAGAACCAGATCAATTCATTTGGTATCATTGGCTTTGCACTCATTGAAGGAAAAAGGGCTCACCATCTCATGGTCAATTTTATAGAGGAACTCCAAGCATAATATAGCAATAGCGTCCTGAGACAACCATTGACTAAGCTAAACTTCAACAAAGCGGGATCGATTAAGGATTATATTCGTAATTCAAAATCTATCATAGGGGTGGATACAATTAGGAGGAAAACTTGAATGACTTATTCTTGGGTGGTCTCAAGGATCACATTCAACATGAGGTATGCATGTTTAGCCCTAGTTCCATACTGAGTCTTTTATCTTAGCACGAGGGTAGAGGAGAAGTATTTGATTCCTAAGAAGTAAGGGCTAATGTGACAGAGAAGGATATTCAACACAACCTACTAAGTTGACTCCACAACAAATTGAGGAGAAAAGAGCAAAAGGCTTGTGTTTCAATTGTGATAGCAAATACAGTCGAGGACATAAATGTAGTGAAAAGAAATTTTTTTATATTGAAGGTCCCAATGAGGAAGAAGAGGAGGAACCCATACTAGAAGATGAAACGGAGTCAAATGAGGAATTACATGATTCTCAACCAATCATTTCTTGTCATGCACTCTCAGGTTTCAGCACTCCACAAACTCTCAAGGTGGTGGGGTTCCTAAAGAAGTAGAAGGTAGCAGTGTTGATCGACTCACGTAGTACTCATAATTTCATCAACAAAAAGTTAGCTACTCGTCTAAATTGTTTCATATATCCAGCTTTGGAGTTTCAAGTTTTGATTGTAGATGGTGGTACAGTTAGTTGTTTAGGGAGGTTTCATAGCATTAAATTATCCATGGGAGATTATCAACTTGATACCCCAATGTATGTGATATCCATGGCTGCAGTAGATATTTTTTTGGGAGTACAATGGCTTACTACATTAGGAACAATTGAGATGAACTTCCAAGAACTATTCATGAGATTTCAATTGGAAGGAAGGCTAGTAGAGCTAAGGGGGTTGAAGGAAAAATATCCACAAATGGTAAGCTCTCATTAAATGCAAAAGTTGCTTAAGAAAGGAGTGGATGGATTTGTGGCCCAACTATGTTCATTAGAAGTCTCTCAATCTAATACTCCTACTAATCCAGATTTGCAAGCTATAATTGATCGTCACTTAGTTGTTCTTGGAGATATGCCTAAAGGACTTCCTCCTAAGAGGGATCATGATCATGCCATACAGTTAGTCCCAGGGAGCCAACCATCGAACATCAGGCCTTACAGGTATCCACACATACAAAAGAGTGAGATATAAAAGATTGTTGAAGAGATGCTAGAGGCAGGAATCATCAGGCATAGCCAAAGTGCGTACTCTTTGCCTGTGGTGATGGTACATAAGAAGGATGATACTTGGTGCATGTGTCCAAATTATAGAGTGCTCAACATGTACACCATTAAAGATAAGTTTCCAATTCCAGTCATTGATGATTTGCTAGATGAATTAAATGGAGCTATGTTTTTTACCAAGTTAGATCTTAGATCTGGTTATCACCAAATTCCAGATTAAGGAGGAAGATATTTGTAAGACAACATTTCAGACTCATGAGGGTCATTATGAATTTTTGGTGATGCCATTTGGTCTTACCAATGCACCATCTACATTCCAAAGTTTGATGAATTCCATTTTTAAGAAGTTCTTGAGAAAGTTTGTGTTAGTATTCTTTGATGATATATTAATTTATAGCAAGACTTGGGAAGAAAATTTGCAACATGTGGACCAACCATTACAAATACTTGAAGATCATAAACTCTATTCTAAGCCATCCAAGTGTACTTTTGGTCTTCAGAGGTGGAGTATTTGGGACACATAGTTTCACATGAAGGAGTAAAGGTGGACCCTAACAAAATTAAGGCTATCATGGAATGGCCTATTCCAAAAACCATTAAGAAACTAAGAGGATTCTTTGGATTGATAGGGTACTATAGAAGATTTGTGAAGAATTATGGTAGTATAGCAGCACCTCTCACCACTCTATTAAAGAAGGATTCCTTTCATTGGAACGAGTCTGCCAATACAGAATTTGAGAGATTGAAGGAGGCTATGTGTACAACTCCAGTACTTGCCACTCCTGACTTCACCAAGGAATTCATTGTGGAATGTGATGCTTCTGAAAATGGGATAGGAGCAATGATCATGCAAGAAGGTTGACCAATTTCTTTTCAGAGTCGTCAATTAAAAGGTAAGAATCAACTAAAACCTATTTATGAGAAGGAAATGCTAGCAATACTCCATGTAGTGAAACAATGGCGGCCTTATCTATTGGGTAGACATTTCAAGGTTAAGACAGATCATGATAGCCTAAAATATTTTTTGGAACAATGACTATCTTCTAAAGAGCAACAAAAATGGGCCACTAAGATGTTAGGATATGACTTTTAGATTGTATATAAGAAAGGGAAAGAGAATATTGTCGTAGATGCACTATCAAGGAAGGATGAGAAAGATGAAGCCTTATTGTGTGCCCTTTCAATATTACAAGCAAATTGGGTGGAGGAAGCCAAAACAAAGTGGTAAAATGATGTTGTGACAAGTAATCTCATCAAGCAATTAAAAAGTGATCCTAGTAGTTCATATAAGTTTTGTTGGAAGGGAGATACTCTTTGGTATAAAGAGTGTTTGTATCTCTGCAAGAATTCCAACCTTAAAATCAAGATTCTCACAAAGTTGCATGAGTCTCTAGTGGGTGGTCATTCAGGATTTTTAAAGACATATCATCGAGTCAAGCAAGATTTGTTTTGGGAGGGGCTAAAGGGTGATGTTCAAAAATTTGTGGCTGAATGTTTGGTGTGTCAAAGGCATAAAGGGGAGACAATTAAGACACCAGGTCTCTTGCAACCCTTATCTATTCCTAGCCAACATTGGGAAGAGGTATCAATGGACTTCATCACAAGGCTTCCCAAATCTAAAGATCATAATGTCATCATGGTGGTAGTTGATCGGCTCACTAAATATGCACATTTCATTTCATTAGCACATCCTTTTATAGCAAGTGCAGTGGCTAAAGATTTTTTGGAGAATATCCAAAAGCTACATGGTACACCTAAAGTTATTGTTAGTGATCGTGATCCTATCTTCACCAATCACTTTTGGAAAGATTTATTCTCATGTTTGGGTACTCAATTGGTTCTTAGCTCTTCATACCACCCTCAATCAGATGGGCAAGTAGAGGTTGTTAATAAGTGTTTGGAAGGATATCTACGTTGTTTCACTTCAGAGAAATAGTCTCGGTGGGTAGATTGGCTACCACTTGCGGAATGGTGGTATAACACTTCTTTTCATAGCTCATCAAAAATGTCTCCATTTTTGGCACTTTATGGATATCATCCTCCTTCCATCACATCATCAATTAAGGTGTCCCCAAGATTTCAGGCAATAGAAGACCACTTGCTTCATCAACAACAAGTACTTTTATGACTCAAGGAGAATTTAGCCATGGCACAAACTCGAATGAAACAACAGGTAGATCAACATCGTAGCGAAAGAAGTTTTGAAGTTGGGGATTGGGTCTTCTTGCGATTGCAGCCTTATAAGAAAATCTCACTAAAGCAGCAAAGAAAGAATAATAAGTTGTCTCCAAAGTATTATGGTCCATACCAAATCATGCAGAAGATCGGTAGTGTTGCCTACAAGCTTGGAGTTGCCACCAACAACAAAGATACATCCAGTTTTTCATGTTTCCTATTTGAAGAAGGTAATTGGGCATAATATTCCCACTCAAACAACACTTCCCAAGCTGGATGAAGAAGGAAGAATCATTTTGGAACTAGAGTGCATTCGTCAAACACGCACAAAGAAGCTGAGGAATAGAACTATCATGAGTATCTCATCCAATGGAAGAATTTACCAGTTGAAGATGCCACATGGGAAGACGAGGAGTTCATTCAAAAGTTCCAAACTTGATTAGCATTGAGGAAAATGCTTCTTTGAAGAAGGGGGCATGCTACGCCCTTAATATTATTGTACATCGGGTTATGAATAGTCAGCTTGTGGCTATCTTAACTCTCTATTAAGTCATATTATCATTAGTATATTGTTATTTAGTTGTTTAGGCCTAAGTCTTATATAGGTGTGTCTAAGTCGGCCTAGGTGATATCCTTGGCATAAATAGGTATATATAGGAGGTTGTGAGTCTTATTTCTTCATCAAGTGTGAAGTGTGTTCTCATTAGAGATATTTGGAGGTTTTCCCCCTTGAAGTGGCTTATTATTCTCAGTTATTATCAAGTATTTGCAGCATATTTCATATCATATTCTTCTATTGCACAAGTTATTTCATAACAATTTGAATGTAATTGATCATAGTGGATCAGTCTCATGAATAATGGTGAAGTATGATGGAGAGAAGAGAATGTTTTTCAATGTTGAAAAATTTCTCAAAATGTTGTGATGTTGTCATGCAATATTGACATGTTATTGCAGAGTTTGTTTTCAGAAGTCTATGGAGAAATATCTGATATGGTTTTTTCGTATTCATTACAGTGGTGTGATACACATGATTAGATGTTAAATATGGAGCTCAAAATTGAATTTTATCTACTCTCAGCCATTATTATGGTTTAGTGAAGAAACCCTAAGTGTTTAAGTCATGACACCTAATAGAATTTATAATTGATCATTGACTGGTGATTGACAATTATTGGTAGCTTAAGTTATTATTTAATCCTTCGATGTCCTATAGATACTGACCCCTCAACCTAGGAATTATCGACATGATGAGTAATGTGGACTTTAATATTTTCTAAGTCTAACAATAGATATTTGATCAAACTTGATAAAAAAATGGAGATCTGTGTTTGACAAACGAACAACTCCTGCATTCCTATGTTGCTTAGAAGATGATGTTAGCATGTTTTCATGGAAACATGGAAATGTGACAAGTGTCTAGGTGACACCAAGATTAAGGCTTGAGGCTTGAAAAGATCAACGATGGGTGCTTCATCTCAGGAAGATCAACAATGTTCATGGTATTATAGTTTTAGATGGATCTAACAAGGTTAAAGATATGATGTGTGAAATGATGCCAAGTGGTATAACTTGATTGCATTTCCAAGGTTCTTCACATCTCAAATATTATTTGGTAAGTGATAAGTACAATGCACTAGCCTTATGGCTTGGGATGAAGATCCGATAGTGGATGTTGGAGATTAATATCAAATAGTGTCTGTTATTTCACAGAAGGAATGGTGAGTCCAAATTAGAGAATAGAAATGGAGAAAAATCATGACATGTGTCCAATGGGACCGAGTTCAAAGGTATTTTAGTGGTCGTTGCAACATCAAATTTCTAGGACTCTCTGACAATGTTAAACTTTTGATATATGAAATGTTGACAAGTATCAAATGTTGATTGTATTACACAATTGATTCACATCATTTTTGTGAATCACACAAACAAGATCAATTTTTTGATATGCAATAAGAGTCCACATGTCCAACATGATGTATTCAGATAGATGACATAGTTTTGATATTTTACAAAAGGCATGGTGGGTCCAATTTTTAGTTCAGTGGTAACACAAAATAATGATGCATTTCCAAAGACATAAATCATGATCAGTTACTACATTGCAAGGCTCCTTCACATCACAAAAATTATTTTCAAGCTCAAAGCATAAATTTGATAGGCTTATATAAATTAATAGAGATCATTGGTATAGATTTAAAGAGAATGTGATTTGATCGCCATTTTTTCAAGTTTAAGAGATTAAACAAGAATCATTAGATGATGGCATGAAATAGACCAGCAACCTATATTCAAAGGTTTGATTATGTAATGGTTAGGTGGTGAAACTTGCACTCAATAAGTGGAATATAGCATGGTGAACAAAATTATTTGTTGTAATCATTCATTGTATGAATTTGATTGGAGAATTTGATAATTTTTCAACATCATCAAAGCATAGACAACTAGAATATTTGATAGTATCAATCACAAAAACATATCATTTAATGAAAATAAAAATATAGGGTTTGTTATATGCGAAATATAGAAAATACAACGAATCTAATTGGTTGTGCTTGGCTCAATGAAACTGAGTCTTTCGATGAATAAAAGTCAAGATAAGTCCATCAAAAAGAAAGACTACATGCATGGGTTTAGTATGTATATGTTGTGAGAAGGAGACCTAGACTTAGTAACAGGAAACATCATCAAGGGTATGCAATTTTTATGTAGAGTAGTGTGATAGGGTAAAGAAAAAGGGGAGATGAGCAAAGCAAAAATATGAGTTGTTGAGATAATAGTAGTAGAGAGAATGCTTGAAAATAAGAAAAGTGGAGTTAGAGTAGCTGTAGAATAATTCTATAACAAAAAAATAGATTCATTTATGAATCACTTGTAATCAAGAGTTGTTGCTCCATAATTTCATTGTAATTCTAATTGGTTGGTGCCATCAAAAAATTGAATGTGTGCTCAGTTAGGGAGTAGGTGCTTCCTAAGAGTTGATGCTCCTAAATCAGGGGATTGGTGTCACCTTAGGGTTGGTTTTAAACTTTGCAACCAATGAGGTTCTATTGTGAGGTTGGATTAGGATAGTATATTCTAGCAACATTTCTCACTGTGGTTTTTCCCATATTAGGTTTTCCATGTACATCTGGTGTTATATGTGTTTGTGATCTATGTATTATCTTTAATTTTCATTCAAATGTCTTAAAAGTTAAATTTTAATTCATCTACTGATTCACCCCCCATCTCATTAGATATTTGAACAATTGGTATCAAATCCTTTGTTCCTTTGAAGATGCATAATTAGCTTAGGTAGATCTTGGATAGTGAACATGAGATGGCTAGTCAATAAGGTTCCTCCACAAACAAAGCACCTCTCTTGAATAGATCAAACTATGTGTTTTAGAGCATTAGAATGGAATCATATTTATCTTCTTTAGGGTTTGATTTTGGGATGTTTTTTGTGAAAGGATATACAATTCCTATCACTCCTATTGATCAAGAAAATATGAAATCTTATGAGGATGATGCTCAGGTAAAGAATGACATTCTTTGCAAGTTGTCTAGTTCAGAGTTTTTCAAAATGATGCATTGTCAAACAACCAGTGAGATTTGGGGAAAGTTAAATAGCATCTATGAAGGTGATGATAAAGTAAAGTAGGCCAAGATAGAAACATACAAAGGAAATTTTGAAAGCCTTAAGATGAGTGATGAAGAAAAAGTTGGACTACCTTCTAAGGGTAGATAAAATTTTCAATGCAATAAAAGGCCTTGGAGAAGAGATGAAAGAATAAATCATTGTCAAGAATGTCCTAAGATCCCTTTCATCTAGGTATGATTCTAAAATCTCTATAATAGAAGAAGCAAGATATATGTACAAACTCACTATTGATGAGTTACATGGCACCTTCACCACTAATGATATGAGAATGAGACATGTAGAAACTACCAAGAGAGAAGTTGCATTCAAAGCAACCAAATGGGAAAAGGTAGAAGAAACTACATCAATACTTGAGGAGACTAATGAAGAAGAAGTTAACTTTATTAGAAAATTTAGAAGAGGCTTTAGAAAATACAAAGATAAGTTTACCCATTAAATGCTTTAAGTATGGTAAGATATGACATTTTTTTGCTCAATGCACCTATAATGAAAAGGATAACTCTAAGCAAGAAGAGAATAGTAAAAATAAGAAACCCTACTTCCCCAAAGAAGAGGAACTTTTTAAAGAAGAAGAGTCTATACACAAGAAAATAGTCCATCTGATGTTAGTGATAGCTTAGATGATGACAATGATTGTACCTTTATGGTTGACGTAAATGAATTCCTATTCATGGAAGATCAAGAAAATAGAGAAGTTGAAGCTTTTAATGAAGAAAAGGAAGGATAATTTGATCTAGAGGGTGAACTCATCTATTCTCTAGATGACATTGATAACTTAAGAAAGGAGAAAAAAATCCAAAGAAGCTTGCACAAAAAGAGATTGAAAAACTACCTAAAAGTCTTAAGAAATTTGATCAAATGGTATTCAACTTGAAGCCTCAAGTTGAGACTAAGAGAATAGAAGATGTAGTCAAATCTGAAATATAGTCTAAATTTTATGAATGCATTAAGATGGAAGCATAAATAGTGGCCTTGACAAAAGAACTTGAAAAGGATAAAGAATAGATTGATAGAGGTTTGAAGTTAAAAAGAGGCTCAAAAATTTTTGATGAGTTGATTAACTCACAAAATCCCTCAAAATAAAATTTGGCCTAGGATTTGAAAAAGGAAAGGTTTCCACTCCTAGTGCATATACAAATTTATATGATAAATTCAAAGTAGAAGAAAATCTTGGAATAAAGAATGAGAAATTTTTCAAGAAGAATGCCTCTAGAGATGGAAAATTAGACAAAATCACTACTGAGTTATGGAGAAATTAGTATCCCTTGGATACCATAGACCAACATCTGGAGTGCCCTTCAAGTATTTAAATATCCTTTTAACTATTGACACATTATTCTCTAGGATTTTCTTGAAATATTTCCACAAAAAAAATTGCATGCATGATATCTAGTCTAGTAATAGTAAGATATAGTAGTCCACCAATCATTGATCTATACTTTCTCTAATCTATCTAAGGAAATTCATCATTTTTATCAACTTGCAACTAGTAACCATGGGAGTATACACTACTTTAGAATCCTATATTCCAAACTTCTTCAAAATATCCTTGACATACTTTTATTATGAAATGAAACTTTCTTTTTTTGATTGATAGATTTGAAACTCAAGGAAGAAATTCATCTCCCCAAACATTAACATATCAAAATATTTTTGAATCTAGTCTACAAATCTATTACACATATCTTCATTTCCTCCAAACATTATTTAATCAACATACACAACCACAATCAAGATCTAATCTCCCTCAAACTTGAAGTAAACATTGTTGTTTATAGTACCCTTTTGAATCCCTATTGCAACAAGTATCTATCCAATCTTGCATACCAAGCTCTAGGAAATTTTTTGATTCCATATAATACCTTTTTCAATCTATAGACCATATCAACATCCTCTAAAAATGAAAAACCTTCTAATTGATCAATATAATCCTCTTCTTCTAACTCACCATTCAAGAAGGAAGACTTGACATCCATCTAATACAACTTGAAGTCTTTATATGTTGCAAAATTCAAAAAAATTCTAATGGATTCCATTCTTGCCACCAAAGAAAAAGTCTCTTCAAAATATATTCCTTCCACTTGTGAGTAGCCATTCACACAAGTCCAGTCTTATTTCTAACAACCTTTCCATCCCCATTCATTTTTCTCTTGAAAACCTATTTAGTTACTATCATATTATTGTTTTTTGGTCTTGGGACCAATTGCCAAGTAAGATTCTTCTATATATGTCTGAACTCCTCTTCCATAGCTTTGATCTAGTTCTCATCCTTGCATGCTTTAGTTGCTGATTTAGGTTATACTTCTAAAATTAAATAGAAATGTTTTTCTCCCTCTATCATAAAATGTTTACTTCTTGTCAACATACGTTTCCTCTTATCTCCAATGATTTTATCTTCAGAATGATTCTTTTGCACATACTTAGTAATCTTAGGGATCTTTTCTAGACCTTCTTCCTCTTCCTCTTCCTCTTCCACTATGATCTCTTTTTCTTTATCTTCTTCTTTTTCATCTTCACTGTAAGAAGGTTCATCATATTCATATCCTTTTATCAACACATAACTTTGATGTGGTTTTTCATCTACTTTGACAGTTGTACTTTCAACAATAATCTTTAACCTTTTTTTATAGCATTTGTATGTGTTTCTTTTTATAGATTATCCAAGGAAAATTCCTTCATAAGATCTTTCATCAAACTTTCCCAAGTTTTCTTCATCTCTATTGATATAGAATTTTCTTTCAAACACTTTGAAATATTTCACAATAGGAGGTTTTCCATACCATATCTCATAAGGAGTCATTGAAATTTTCACTCTTACTTTTTGTATGTTAATTATGTATATTTCACTATGAATTTATTCTCTCTAATAGACATCTGGTAGATTTTGTTCCTTCATCATGCTTCTTGTTGAGTCCTAAAATATCATGTTATTCCTCTCCACAACTCCATTCTATTGAGGAGTCCTAGAAGTTGATAACTATCTCTTTATTCCATGATCTTCACAAAAACTATTAAACTCATTGGAGGTGAACTCGCCACCTCTGTTAGACCTCAATCACTTTATTTTCAAATCCATTTCATTTCCAACCATTAATTTAAAGGCTTTAAAATTATCTAGAGCTTTTTATTATTCTTTGAGAAATGTCACCTAAGTCATTCTAGAGTAATCATATATTAATAACATGATATACCTATCACCTTGAGAGGTTCTTATTTTGGTGGGTTCACATAGGTCTATATGCACCAAATTAAAAGGTAATGTAGTATAATATTATTTAGTTTTGAACCTATTCTTTGTTTTCTTTCCAAACTAACACTCTTTGCATATCGCATTGATAGGTTTTGTAATCCTTGGTAGATATCTAACAGCATTAGTAGAACTAATCTTGACTAGGTTATCAAAGTTAATGTGACCCATTCTTCTATTCCATAGGAAGATTTCATTGATTTGTGATATAAAGAACTTAACACCACCACCTTTGAGATGATAAACATTTTCTTTTTTCATCGTTCTTGTAGCAACCAAAGTTCTTGAGCTTCTTTTTTTATTTCACAACCATCATCCTAAAACACCAAATTTTTTCCTCTGTTGCACATTTTTCCTATACTGAGAAGATTATGCTAGAAACCCTTGAGATAAATAACATCATCTATTTTATGATTTCCATCAACTATAATTAAACCTTTTCCATAGATCTTAGT
This sequence comes from Sequoia sempervirens, assembly GCA_007258455.2. Classification (NCBI taxonomy): domain Eukaryota; kingdom Viridiplantae; phylum Streptophyta; class Pinopsida; order Cupressales; family Cupressaceae; genus Sequoia; species Sequoia sempervirens. The sequence continues at coordinate 14,497 of VDFB02389121.1, forward strand.
AGATGTATCATCACCAAACATAATAAGACCACCATCATACTTTTGAAGTTTAACAAAGTTGCTCTTGTCACCTGCCATATGATTTGAGCACCCAATATAAATTATCATGTAATTTCTCTCCTCTCTTGCATGAAAAGAATTCAACATAGTTCCTTCAATATTGTGGCATGTTTCCAAAGCACTTTCATTCACACATCTTTTAGGATTAGTAGAAAAATTTCCCACATTTAGATCCATGAACATGAATTCATCACTATCTTCATTAGGATAGTCTAATTCCTCATCATTAGATACACCATTGTCTTTTTCAACATAATAAATCTTCTTGGTTGAATTCCCTTTATGATTCTTTTGTTTGTAATTTGTAACTTTTATTGGACATTTAGAAGAATACTAACCTATCTTTCCATAATTGAAACACTTAAAGTGTAATTAACCTTTTTATTTTCTAGTGCCCTTTTTCAATCTCCTTACAAAATTTTCTTCCACCTCATTAAGATCATCAGGATCTGATTCATCATCATTAATTCTATATATTTCTAACTTTATTTGTATCATCTTGACCAAACTCTCTCAATTCAAAAGAAATTAAAGCACCAAACATTTCATCTCTATAATATTGATCTAAATTATGAGCTTCCTTAATAGTAAAAACGTTAGAACTGTAAGATTTAGGAAGAGTTCTCAATACCTTTTCTACAAAGTTTCACTCTCTTCCAGCTTACCACCAAGAACATTGATGGCATTAAAAAATTCATCCACTCTAAACATGTAGGCTATAATGTATTCATCTTCTGACATCCTTAGGTTTTCAAAATTTTCTTTGAAATTCTACATCTTTTCTTGGTTGACCTTATCATATCCTTCATAAATGATCTACAAACTTGTCCAAATCTCTTTACTATTTTTTAGACTTATCACCTTTCCAAGTTCAAAATTAGATAGACCACTCAAGGTAGAATATCTTGCTTTGTCATTACTCTCATAATCCTTGACCTGATCATCATGTGAAGGACCATTAGTAGGCATAGTATATTTCACTTCAACTAATTTTTGAACTCCAAACTCTAGAGATACAAGAAAGGATTCCATCTTGGCTTTCTAGTAAGCATAATTCTTTCCATAGAACATAGGAGATTTGACATTGATAAATGAGCATCCTTGGTTCTTGGTAATCTTGCATCAACCACAAATATTTTCATTTCAGTTTTGTTCTTGTTCATTTCAAGTTGGCGGTTTCATCATATTTTCCAACCAGACCCTATGCATCTATGTTTACATCATAGACATGTTCATTTTCCTTATTCAAATAATTGAGCATGATTGGATATTTTTTTGGAAAGTTATCACTTCTGAATTTAAGCAACAGTTTCTTGAACTAGCACAAGAATAATTTTCTAAGCTAACGACTACTTTGATCGCTTGTGGATCTTTCCCATAACTTGCGGATTTTGATGGTGTGATTCGAATTGTTCCATGGAGTGTCCCCTACCTTAATTATAGGTACACACCATCCTATGCACCTATTGAGGATAAATTCAAATTTGAGGCTGATCTATTTCATGTGCACGTTATGTTTTCTTTCATTAGAGATTGTAATGATCTTTGGTCAACACAAAAGATTCTAGATCTTCGGATATGATATAAAGCTTGTAATAGATCATTAGGATAGCAAGAAGTTGATTAAGTAGATTAAGGTAGACTATGTGTGTAATATTTTCACTCGCATTAAGGAACATATATGAATATGGTATTTTGAGCATTTGTAGCAGGCCTGTGAGCCAAATCTGTAAGCCCGAATGTTGCCAATTCTTTGTAATTGAAATTTTTGATAATAAGAATTTTTGAATCTGCATTTGCCTCCATATTTTGTGTTGCTACTATTGTGTAATTCTTGTTGTACAGTCAAGATTGTTCTCTTTGACGACCCTCCTACCATGGTTGCACCAGATTCGTATCAGACCTAGGTTCAACCCGTGAGAGATCGCCATAATTTGTGGAGTCATGTTGAAGATTTTTTGTGGGGTGGAGGATTGAGGATCCAACCTACAATTGTAGAGGACTTGTATAAATATGTCGGGAAGAAGAAATGGTAGAGGAAATGGAGCGTGTGGAAATGTAGACCCATCTATAATGGAGTTGTTGAGAGGAATTTCTGCTAGATTAGATGCAGTAGAAATGGCCCAGAGGAGAGGTCGACCAGTTGATGATGTAAGTGTTAGGTTCCCAAATATGCACCCTATCTTCTAAGCTTTTAAATGAACTTAGCAAATACTAACATGGGACTGCTTTTAGGTTATCGGTAATCTGTTCAAAACCAAACCTCTAGATTATGGGTCGGCTTCCTCTTTTGATGGTGTCACCTAAAGTATTCTTTTTTAGGAAATGGGGAGAAAGAAGCATGAAAATAAAAATAACGCCTATGGTGATGCACCTAATGTGTTTTTCTCAAACATGCACATCTACTTTTACACACATGAATGATCAACAACTTAACACTGGCTTACACAACTCAAAACTTCATATGTCTTTGCATTAGTATTTCATAACAAGGATAAAAATTTCAAGGACAACATCTAGCAGGAAGAAAAATACATCTTCACAACTTAGACTCTACCCTAAACTAACTCAACATATGTTATGACTTGCAAGTTCATACTAACTGCATAAAGGAAAATAAAATAGGAAAAAATCAAAGGGAAAACAATTCTGCCATAAGATTTCATCAACCATTTCTAAATCTTTCACAATAAAACAACATAATGATAAAGTAAAATATATTAACTTATTGATCACAAAGTGTTACACTGCTGTATAAGTCTACAAATACAAGTTACAATGTTGTCCTCTACCTAGAAAAAGCTCTGAAAAGCTACAATACCTATAAGAATAAATAAAAGAACTCCCCCAAAATGTTCAAAAATGAACATACTTAAGCAAAAACACACCAAAACACCTCACACAAGTGCTTCCAAAAGATTCTGGTTGGATACAATAGAAAAAGCCAAAAAGAACCTTCTAGACACCCTCCAAATTGTCCTCCACATGAAGAAAAGTTAAGCCAAGTCAATATTCACACTGAAAATGTGACAAAAATGCCTCCAAATAGCCCCTTTTCCACTAAAATCAGTCAAAACAACCTCTCACACATCCCTCATGTCTGCAAGTCATCATTGGTCTTCACACAAGTCATGAATCACACTCTCCTCATGAACTATGTGTGTTTTTGAATACACAAGACTCTAAAAAGCATTAAAGATAATGATCTTGATTAAGTGATTCATAAAACATCACTAAACAAGTCATTTGACAAATCAAACCATAAAATACGGGCCCCACCATTGCCTTGTATTATATTTTCATTAGAAAGCATAATAAAAGTGATTTTCAAATCACTTACATGATATCCTTACACATTGGAATAAAATGCAACATATAATGTCATATCTAAAAGCTTTCAAAAGCTTCCAAGGCATTTGACCATCTTAACTTACCACATTCTACATTTTTTAATACACACATGCACAATATCAACTGGTTTTCAAAGGCATCATAGAGCTCCAAAACACTTGTCCAATATGGCCGACCTCCAAGTTCCTTGGAAAGCATATTCCAAGTCACATGATGTTGGAAAAAAAAAAGGCATAGAATTTGACCATGGCACACTCCACAGGTGTCATTTTTGTTGCTTTTATGAAGGAGAAAAAACCTCTTGGTCGGTGCCATGGATAGAAAATAATGTGTTTTTGATGTAGCTTTGCTTCCTTTTTAAAAAAAGACCCCATAATGTTCTTTGATTCTCCTTTGTATCTACAAATGTTCTAACAACCCAGATGGGTTTTTGATATGTAGAAAAGAAAAAAAATAGCCTATAAACTCAGCCTCCATTTTTCAGCATGGGATTCCTCTGTATTTTGTAGAAAAATGGTCAACCTAGACCACAACTTGCATGAAATGAGTCTCCATTTGTCATTTTTGCTTCTTTTTCACAATGTTTATTTCTGTGTGCTAACTTCTACATATGAACCCAAATGGGTCTTTTCAATTTGAAAGAAACTCCAAATTTTGTTAAAAAATGATTCAATGCCATTGCACAGTGTGAGCATAATGAAAAGCTCCAATTTTGAAAATTGGGTTTTCTGTGAGTATTTGAACTAGTTTTTTGCATTTGATGATAATGGACATCATGAATATCTATTTGGCTCTTGGCTACAGATAGAATTTGAAAAGCATTGGTAAGAAAAACTACCCTTATTCATACCTATGCTTTGTTCCCTTTGTATTATCATACTTCATGATGGATTCAATATGTGAATTTTATGAGCTCCTCTATTTCAATCAATAAGATCATTGCTATCTTTAATATCATTGTTTTTCTTGGAATCATTTTGTCTATGCTTAGAGGAATTGTTTCTAGAGGAAACCATTTTGAAACCTGCTCAATCATTAACATAAGTTAATGGCCCAGTATAGAAAGTAGAACACCCCTGTTCTTTGTGTTATGGCATAGCAATTGTATCTTGATCACATCATCTGAGGGTTCCAGTGTTGTCATTGACTTCTTGTAATGGCATGTTCATAAAATATGAATGACCCTTTTCTACTGTCATGATTTGCTGCTCCAATTTATGACATGAAGAATATCTTGGGCCTCATGCAACCCTCTCCTTAAGCTTGGACTGCATTCTCTATCATTGACATTGATGTCATAGCACTATTATTGTGCCATGCCTTTTTCTTATCTTGGAATAAATTTGTTCTTGCAACATAGAATTGTCATTGTTCATTTGTTCTTGTTGTCTTGTAACACAATGACTGTACCTATGCTTCTATTCTCACTATTAACTCACTGTATTGTGCATGCTTGAACTAAACTTCTAATGTCTTCTTTATGATTTCAAAACATTTATATTGTCTATTTAACAAACCATGTGCATACAATATGATTGTCCATTGTCTCCATGAGATTTACATACCTCTATGGTGCTCCGTCATACCTGACTTCTAGCCATCATTGCATGCTCATACTATCATTGTGATGAATGTAGTTGTTGCCCTTTACATTGTTATGCACTCTTCTCCTATTATGATCTGCTTTGTATGGGAACATTATCTATGTCAACTAAAGTTGATGTTTCTTGAATGTCTTTCCCTTTTGTGCCTTTCCTCAAACCATCATGTAGTGATTGTTAGCTGAAGAACTTTTTTGTATAATGTTTGATTGAGAAGGCCTTGAATAAAGCCTTGTGCAACTTGGGCTTGTCTTTTGGCATGGATTTGTATACAAAAATGGCAAAGAAAACTATGTATTGGAAAAAAACATCTTTGGACAACAGTATGCAGTTCACACACTATAAAAAAATGCATTGAATCTCCAAACCCTGCATATTTGCCTGAAAACTAGTATTAGAATCCATTGTTTCACTTCACCATAACTTGAATCTCTTAGAAATACTCTCACCATTGTTCACTGTGCACATAGTTTGTATCATGACCACCCTGCTACCATGACTGTCCTTATCTTCTACTTTTGTTATCCATCTATCTGAACCTTTTTCCATGGCTCTATCACCACTGGATTGACTGTCCTTCGCAAGGTGAAGTTTCTCTTCATAGCATTGGACTATCTTTTACCATTTGATTGTGACTTTTGGATGGTCACTATCAACTTTCATGTGAACCTAATGTTCTCCTTTGGTTTTTTCATAGGCCATTTCTTGGCATTTTAATGTTGTCTTCTCATCGGCTATTGTCACACATAGTAACCTCCACCACATTAGACTATCTTCTATTTTGGTATCCACTGTACATTGTACCACAGTCATCATTGAATGTTGTTCACCTACAACCATGTATGATTTAAAATAACTATTTTGTACATATACTCTAATAACAACATTCCATGGGATAGCATTTCATTAGCACATTTAGTTAACTAGCATAGATTCCTTGTATATAAATGTTGTTTCAACTTCTCATCTGTAAGATTGATGCGAAATTGTTGTGTTTAGAGCTCTCAAAACCACTTCTCTTTGTATTACTCTTCTTCCACACTGAAGGTCTATGATTGTGATTGTGTTGTGTACCTTCCACTTTGTTATTGCTTAATGCTTTTCTTCCACACTGGATGATTGCTTCCTTGGGATTGATATCTCTTCACTATTGCTATCCCTCATGAAATGTATCAAGTTTTGTTGCTTTCCTAATTGTGCCCCAACCTTCATGGTTTCCACTATAGTTGTTTGTTGTCCCACTTGAATTTTCTATCTGAACTCCACAACATTTATCTCCTTTTTGATCATGTGTAACACATAACTATCTCCCCACTTTGATCCTAGTGGGAAGACACATGTCCCATATGCCACTGACCTAAAAGCTCATCATCCCATGAGATGAGTGGTTGTCCAATAGGGTCAAGCTAGGAAGGACCTGACAATACTTTGGATTTCCCTCTCATTATTTAAGAAATACATAATTGAACTTGATGCATCTTCAAAATCACTTACTTCTTTTTGTAAAACTGATCAAGGGTCCACTTAAGAAGATTGAAAGAAATATCCAACAAAATGTGTTGCATCTTTTGAATCTAATAATGAAAGTTGATCAACTGGTGTGATTCCATATAGATTTATTGCATTGATAACAGATAAATCTTTGATCAAGTTTCGCAATTTCATTTTCCTTTCAAATAATGTTGATCTCTACCCTCGTGGGAGCCACATTTACCCTACATGTTGTATTTAATCTGAGTCAGAACAGTAACCAAACTTGTCCTAAATCTGCACATGAAACAAACAAGTTAGAAAAATAGATGCATATTTTGGATGTGTTCGATGACTTCGTTGTTTTCCAGGACATCCAAGGTTTGCATTCTTATTTAATGCACTTATGGATCAGTTTATACATGCATAGGTAGGTTTGTATGTGAGGATTGAGATCTTTCATTTCTTAGAGCCTCACTCTAATATCATTGTTTCTCCATATGCAAGAGCTAGGAACACTAAGGAGCTAGGGCGGACACAATCAGCTTGGGGCAACAGCAGTAGGACAAGAGGGAAACTTTGCAACTAGTCATTCTCAGGCAATGAGTGGTCTCCATTCTTATATGCACATTGTTTTTTTTCTACTTATTCATGTATAAATTGTTTCATATTTCTATTCAATAAGTAAAGTTAGTCCCTTGGCTTGTGAGGGACATGTACTCTTCAGGATTATCAATAAAAGATTACATTTTTATATCTATGATTCTCTTTTCTCATTTGTTGTAATTGCAGCATTGGAATGAAAAAATATAATCTGTTCCATTTGACAATCTTTTTCCATGCATATTAAATCTAGTAGATTTCTGGTTTATCTTTTAAATCTTTGAACAAACAACACAAAAGAATAAACATTAAACTTGATTTCAAATAAAAGCTAAAAATTAGGTAATATTTTTGGTGATATCTGCTATATTTTTGTCCGCTAAACATGATACCAACTGCCTAAGCTTATCCATTGGGCACAGGGTCACTCAGAAAACTAGCACCACTTGAAAACAACATTGCAAATTGTTGTAACTCATAAAACGAGCAAGAGACACTTTTAAATCTTATTGAAAACAAAACAATGTAGAATGGGAAACTACCACCTAACTATGTAAAACAACACTTAGGGAAAACTAAAAATGCATCTGAAATGAAACTACACTACCTACTCTAACCAGCAACGATGCTAGTCAAATGAACCCATTAACTATATGGGAAAAATAACACCCCTTTTTAATCAAAAACTTATGCATTACATGATTATGCACTGCTAAAAGACATGAAACACATGCAGATATTCAAAAGACTATTGAAATGTTTCACTAAATATGTAAAGAAGCTCACTTAGACCTTGATCTCAATCATGCCTACTGCCATCCTGAACTAGGTAGGTGAGCTAAATTCGATCACCTTCAACTGCAACTCCAAAATTAGTTTCTTTTTCAATTGCATCCTCACCCTTGGGTGCAAGCATGATCTCTAGTACTTTAGTGGCCTCCGAAATGGCTAAATATCTAATGGGGCAGCCTCTTGAAATGGCAAAGGTTGAACTTCCCTTACTGGTTGCTTCTCTTCCTTCCTGATTTTCATGGTTGTCTTGCTTCGTGGATTCACCTTGCATAATTATTTTCCATGTTGATTCTTCCTCCATGGTTAATGAGCAATCACCTTCCAGCAAGGTAGCTAATAACTTATCAAAGCTTTCAGTTCTTGGAAGGCTCTTAAATTCATCTTGTTTAACCTTAAAATCCACATTATCACTCAAAGAGATGTACTCCAAAATAGGATTTTCTTCTTCAATGAAGGTAGGCAAGTGTTCAAATAGCGAAGTAATTTTCTAAAACAAGCTAGCAGTTGATAAATCAACTTCAAGCTCTGTTGTATAGCAGAAAAGAAGCTCATTAGACCATATAAGACATTGTGCATTAGATTCATGAGAAGCTTTTTGTTCAAACTTATGAATCTATTGCTGAATTTTAGCATGAGTGCCAAACTCCTTTAGCAGATCTGACTCACTCTCATCCAATTTTGAACAAAAATGTTCAATTATATCAATGCACATCTCTTCATGAAACTCAACATCATTTTTTTCATGCATAAAATTCTCAAAAGTATCAAATCCAACTATACACTACTCCTCCTCAACCTCATGTTGCTAACTTATGGCCAGATTTATGCTCTCCTTAGCATGCTCAATGAAACATGGAAGATCAAAAAATGAAGCTATGGAATCATTACCTACATCACACTTTTCAACCTCTTCAGACTGTTGTCCTAATTCTTGAACTTACAACTCGCCACAGTGCTTGATGTCTTCTTGTTGTTCTGAAATTGCATTTGCAGTGGGAACACTCACACCTTCTTCATTCCAAACTGTACATTGCTCTTCTTGGTCAGCCTTTTCCACCATTTCACCTTGCTATCTTGGTGGAACATTTTCACCATCTTGGAGAATAGTAGGAGGATAATCAGCTAAAACATTGCAAGAAACATTTTGAGAAATCCTCTCTTGTTCAACCTTTTGCAATTGTAGCCTATATTCTTCCATAGCTAAATGCAACAAATTTACATTTCTAGTCTCCATGTTGATTGAGCTATGCAGACCAAGGGTCTACTCTTCTTTTGCTTTCTGGATGTTAGAGCATGGTTCTAATTGCACAATAGATGGAGGAACCTCACAGGGTGGAACAAAAGACTCTTTCCAACTTGGAAACCTATGGGTAGTAGGCTTATTGGTAGGCTCACTAATGGGCTCAAAATATTTCTCTTGTTTAAAACTGGGGAACTTGTGCTTGGAAACCTCCTCATTACTAGGGTGATTCAACATTGCAGGAGGAATTGAGCAAAAAATAGGAAAGGAAGGGGTTTCCTGAGTTTCATACCTTAGTTGGCATTCCTCTACAACCATTTCCTTTTCCAGAAATTCCTCATGTTGTTTCCTTTGAATCTCCATCTCCTGCTCTTGAATATATGCCTGGTAGGCTAATTCCTCTTGATGCATGCCAACCTCCTATTTTTGCATTTGATACTCTTGTTCTTTATTGATCTCATCCAACTGCCTATGGAAATTTAGAAATATACTATCAATATTGCTAATCCCCATATCATTAGCATTTTGGGGCTGCAAATGAGAAAAGGACTACTATTTTGGAACAACATATCTTTCATGAGGCTAGTTCTAGGCATATATTGGCTGATATTGAGGTTGAGCAGGAGTGGGAGGGAGGGAGGCATAATGAGGATGTTGGTAACTTGTTGTCACATAGTTATTTGAAATAAAACCAACAAGCTATTTAGTGTGGTATGGATAGTAAGAGGTAATGTATGCATGATTTTCATGGAATGGTGGGTAATATGACATATTTCCATGAAATGTAGGCATATTTGTTCATTCAGAAGCTTGAACATGAGACAAAATCAAATTTAATTGAAACTAACCAGCACTTGGTCATACTGAAACCAATAAATCTTCTTAGAGTCACCAGGTATGTATTGTAAACTTTCCTCCAAAGGCAGAAACTACTACTGCATACACCAAACAACAGTAACAAAATGCATAAAAAGAACTGAGAAGCAGTTCACTTGTCCCACCAACCATACAAAAACTATTAGGTTCCCAAATCTTCACCCTATTTGCTAATCTTTTAAATGAACTCCATAGATTTGGACTAACATGGGATTGCTTTCAGGTTGTGGGTGACCTATTCGAAAGAAGACCTCCAAATTATGGGCTAGCTTCCCCTTTTTATGTTGTCACCTAAACTATTCTTTGTTGGGAAAAGGGGAGAAAGAAGCATGAAAAGAAAACTAACCCCTATGGTGATGCACCTAATTTTTTTTTCTCAAACTTGCACAGCTGATTTTACACACATGAATGATCAACAAATTAGTAGTGGCTTACACATCTCAAAAATTCATATGTCTTTGCATCAAAATTTCATAACAAGGCTAAAAATGTCAAGGACAACATCTAGAAGGAAGAAAAATACATCTTCACAACTTAGACTCTACCCTGAACTAAGTCAACACATGTTATGACTTGAAAGTTCATACTAACTACATAAAGGAAAAGAAAACACGACAAAATAAAAGGGAAAACAATTTTACCATAAGATTTCATCAACCATTTCTAAAGCTTTCACAATAAAACAACATAATGAGAAGGTAAAATATATTAACTTCTTGATCACAAGGTGTTAAACTACTGCATAAGTCTATAAATCTGAGTTACAATGTTGTCCTTTGTGTGGAAAAAGCTCCAAAAAGCTGCAATGCCTGCAAGAAGAAAGAAAATAACTCTCCCAAAATGTTCAAAAATGAACATACTTAAGCAAAAACACACCAAAACCCCTCACACAAGTGCTTCCAGAAGATTTTGGTTGGATAATATAGAAAAGGCCAAAAAAAACCTTCTAGACACCCTCCAAATTGTCCTCCATATGAAGATAACTTAAGAAAAGTCAATAGTCACACTAAAAATATGACAAAAATGCTCCAAATAGCCCATTTTCCACTAAAATCAGTCAAAACAGCCTCTCACACATCCCTCATGTCTGCAAGTCATCATTGGTCTTCACACAAGTCTTGAGTCACACTCTCCTCATGCAATATGTGTGTTTTTGAAACACAAGACTCTAAAAAGCATTAAAGATAAAGATATTGATTAAGTGATTCATAAAACATCACTAAACAAGTCATTTGACAATTCAAACCATAAAATAAGGGCCCCACCATCTCCTTGTATTATATTTGCATTAGAAGGCATAATAAAAGTGATTTTAAAATAACTTACATGATATCCTTAAACATTGGAATAAAATGCAACATATAATGTCATATCTAAAAGCTTTCAAAAGCTTCCAAGGCATTTGACCATCTTAACTTACCACATTCTACATTTTTTAATACACACATGGGCAATATCCACTAGTTTTCAAAGGCATCATAGAGTTCCAAAACACTTAGCCAATATGGTCGACCTCCAAGCTCATTGGAAAGCATATTCCAAGTCACATGATGTGGGGAAAAAAAAACAAAGGCATAGCATTTGACCATGGCACACTCCACAAGTGTTGTTTATGTTGCTTTTATGAAGTAAAGAAAACCTCCTAGTCACGGCCATGGATAGAAAATAATGTGTTTTTGATGTAGCTTTACTTCCTTTTTAAAAAAGGATCCCATAATGTTCTTCGATTCTCCTTTGTATATGCAAATTTTCTAACAACCCAGATGGATTTTTGATATGTAGAAAAGAAAAAAAATAGCCTGTGAGCTCAACCTCCATTTTTTACCATGGGTTTCCTCTATATTTTAAAGCAAAAAAGGTCAACCTAGACCATGGTCTGCATGAAATGAGTCTCCAATTGTCATTTCTGCTTCTTTTTCACCATTGTTGTTTCTGTGCACTAGATTTTGCATCTTTTTAATTTGAAAGAAACTCTAGATTTTGTTAAAAAATGATTCAATGCCATTGCATAGTGTGAGCATAATGAAAAGCTCCAATTTTGAAAATTGGTTTTTCTGTGAGTATCTCAATTGGTTTTTTGAATTTGATGATAATGGAAATCATGAATATGAATTTGGCTCTTGGCTGTAGATAGAATTTTTAAAGCATTGCTAAGCAAAACTACCCTTATTCATGACTATGATCTATTCCCTTTGTAGTATCATGCTTCATGATGATTTCAATATGTAAATTTTATGAGCTCCTCTATTTCAATCAATAAGATCATTGTCGCCTTTAATATCATTGTTCTTCTTTGAATCCTTTTGTTTATGCTTAGAGGAATCGTTTTCAGAGGAAACCATTTGGCAGCCTGCTCAATCATTAACATAAGTTAATGGCCCGGTATAGAGAGTAGAAGACCCCTATTCTTTTTGTTATGGCATAGAAATTGTATCTTTATCACATCATATGAGGGTTCCAATGCTATCATTGACTTCTTGTAATGGAATGTTCCTAAAAGATGACTGTCCCTTTTCTATTATCATGATTTGTTGCTCCAATTTATGACATGAAGAATATCTTCTACCTCATGCAACCCTCTCCTTAAGCTTGGACTGCATTCTCTATCTTTGACATTGATGCCATAGCACTATTATTGTGCCATGCCTTTTGCTTATCTTGGAATGCATTTGTTCTTGCCACACAGAATTGCCATTTTTCATTTATTCTTGTTGTCTTCTAGCACAATGACCATACCTGTGCTTCTATTCTCACTATTAACTCATTGTATTATGGATGCTTGAACTAGACTTCTACTGTCTTCTTTATGATTTAAAAACATTTAGATTGTCCATTTACCAAACCATGTGCATACAATACAACTTTCCATTGTTTCAATGAGATTTTCATACCTTTGTGGTGCTCCATCATATCTGACATCTAGCCATCATTGCATGCTCATAATATCATTGTGATTATTGTAGTTGTTGCCCTTTACATTGTTATGCACTCTTCTCCAATTATGATCTTCTTTGTATGGGCATATTATCTCTGTCAACTAGAGTTAATGTTTCTTGAATGTCTTTTCCTTTTGTTCATTTCCTCAAACCATCATGCAATGATTGTTAGCTGGAATTTTTTTTTTTCTAATGTTTGATTGAGAAGGCCTTGAATAAATCCTTGTGTAACTTGGGCTTGTATTTTGGCATGGATTTGTATACAAAAATGGAAAAGAAAACTATGTATTCGAACAAAACATCTTTGGACAACAATATACAGTTCACACACTATATAAAAAAAATGTATTGAATCTCCAAACCCTACACATTTTCCTAAAGACTAGTATTAGAATCCACTATTTCACTTCACCATAAATTTCCTATCTTAGAAAGACTCTAACCATTGTTCACTGTGCCCATAGTGTGTATCATGACCATTGTGCTACCATGACTATCCTTATCTTCTAATTTTGTTGTCCATCTATCTAAACCTTTTGCCATGGCTCTGTCACCTCTGGCTTGACTGTCCTTCGCAAGGTGAATTCTCTCTTTTTAGCATTGGACTGTCTTTTACCATCTTATTATAAATTTTGAATGGTCACTGTCAACTTTCATGTGAACCTAATGTTGTCCTTTGGTTTTTTCATAGGCCTTTTCATGGAATTTTGATGTTGTTTTCTCATGGGCTATTGTCACACATAGTAACCTCCACCACATTAGACTATCTTCTTTTTTGATATCCATTGTACATTGTACCACAGTCATCTTTGAATGTTGTTCAACTACAACCATGTATGATTTAAAATAACTATTTTGTGCATATCCTCTAATAACAACATTCCATGGGATAGCATTTCATTAACACTTTTAGTTAAGTAGCATAGATGCCTTGTGTATAAATGTTGTTGCAACTTCTCAATTGTAAGATTGATGCAAAAATGTTGTGTTTAAAGCTATCAAAACCACTTCTCATTGCATTACTCTTCTTCCACATTGAAGGTTTGTGATTGTGATGGATAATGCCTTGCAAGGACCTTTGTCACTATTCTTAATTCTCTACATAAGCTTATCAAATGTACCCTCCACTTTGTTATTGCTTAATGCCTTTCTTCCACATTGGATGATTTCATCCTCGGGATTGAGATCTCTTCACTGTTGTTATCCTAATTATGCCCCAACCTTCATGGTTTCCACTATAGTTGTTTGTTGTCCCACATTAATTTTCTATTTTATCTCCACAACATTTTTTTCCTTTTTGATCATGTCTAACAGAAAACTATCTCCCCAGTTTGATCCTAGTGGGCAAACACATGTGCCATATGTCGGTGACCTAAAAGCTCACTGTCCTATGTGATGTGTGGTTTTCCAATAGGGTCAAGGTGGGAGGGATCTGACAATACTTTAGATTTCCTTCTCATTATTTAAGAGATGCATAATTGAACTTCATGCATCTATGATTGGACTTGATGCATCTTCAAAATCACTTACTTCTTTTTATAAAATGGATCAAGGGTCCACTTAACAAGATTGAAAGACATATCTAGCAAAATGTGTTGCATCTTTTCAATCTGATAATGAAAGTTGATCAACTAGTCTAATTCCATATTGATTTAATGCATTGATAACTGATAAATCTTTAATCAAGTTGATCAATTTCCTTTTCCTTTCAAAGCATGTTGAGCTCTACCTTCATGGGAGCCACATTTACCCCACATGTATTTAATTTGAATTAGAATAGTAACCAGACTTGTCCTAAATCTGCACATGAAGTAAAGAAGTTTGAAAAATAGATGCATATTTTGGATGTGTTTGATGACTTTGTTGTTTTCTAGGACATCCAAGGTTTGCATGCTTATTTAATGCACTTATGGATTAGTTTATACATGCATAGGTAGGTTTGTATGTAAGGATTGGGATATTTCATTGCTTAGATCCTCGCTCTAATATCATTATTTCTCCAGATGCAGGAGCTAGGAACACTACGGAGTTGGGGAGGACACAATCAACTTGGGGCAGCAGCAGTAGGACAAGAGGGAAAATTTACAACCAGTCATTCTTAGGAAGTGACTGGTCTCCATTCTTATATGCACATTGTTTTTTTTTACTTATTCATGCATAAATTGTTTCATATTTCCATTGAATAAGTAAAGTTAGTCCCTTGGCTTGTGAGGGACATGTACACTTTAGGATTATCTATAAAAGATTACATTTGTATATCTATGATTATCTTTTCTCATTTGCTGTAATTGCAACATTGGAATGAAAAAATATAATCTGTTGCATTTGAAAATCTTTTTCCATGCATATTAAATCTAGCAGATTTCTGGTTTATCTTTTAGATGTTTGAACAAACAACACAAAAGAATAAACACTAAACTTGATTTCAGCTAAAAGCTAAAAATCAAGTAACATTTTTGGCAACATCTGCTATATGTTTTCCTGCTAAACATGAGACTAGCTACCTAAGCTTATCCATTGGACACGGGACCACTCACAAAACTTGCACCACTTGAAAACAATATTGCAAATTGTTGTAACTCATAGAACCAACAAGAAACACTTTGAAAAATTATTGAAAACCTAATAATGCAAAATGGAAAACTACCACCTAACTATGCAAAATAGCACTTAGGGAAAACTAAAAATGAATTTGAAATGAAACTACACTACCTACTCTAACCAGCAAAGAAGCTAGTCAAACGAACCCATTAAGTGGTTGGGAAAAATATCACCACTTTTTAATCAGCAACTGATGCATTACATGATTATGCACTGCTGAAAGAACATGAAACACATGTAGATATTCAAAAGACTGTTGAAATGTTTCATGAAAGATGTAAATAAACTCACTTAGACCTTGATCTCGATCATGCCTACAACCATCCTAAACTAGAAAGGTGAGCTGAATTTGATCACCTTCAGCTGCAACTCCAAAACCAGCTTCTTCTTCAATTGCATCCTCATACTTGGGTGCAAGCATGATGTTTGGTACTTCATTGGCCTTTAAACTAGATAAATATCTAATGGGGTAGCCTCTTGAAATGACAAAGGTTGAACTACCCTTGCTAGCTTCTTCTCTTCCTTCCTACTTTTCATGGTTGTCCTGCTTCATGGTTTCACCTTGCATAATGATTTTCCATGTTGATTCTCCCTCCATGGTTAATGAACAATCACCTTCCACCAAGGTAGCTAATAACTTATCAAAGTTGTCAGTTATTGGAAGGCTCTTAAATTCAACTTGTTTAACCTTAAAATCCACATTATCACTCAAAGAGTTGTACTCCAAAAATAGGTTTTTCTTCTTCAATGAAGGCAAGAAAGTGTTCAAACAGTGAAGCAATTTCCTAAAACAAGCTTTCAGTTGATAAATTAGCTTCAAGCTTTGCTGTATAGCAGAAAGGAAGCTCATTAGACCATATAAGACATTGTGAATTAGGTTCATGAGAATCTTTGTGTTCAAACTTATGAACCTATTGTTGAATTTCTTTAGTAGATCTCACTCCCTGTCATCCAATTTTGAACAAAAATGTTCAATTATATCAGTGCACATCTCTTCATAAGTCTCAACATCAACTTTCGCATGCATAACATGCTCAAAATTATCAAATCTATTTGTACATTGCTCCTCCTCAACCTCATGTTATTGACTTATGGCCAAATTTATTCTCTCCTCATCATCCTCAATGAAACATGATCATCAAATGAAGCTATGGAATCATTACCTACATCACACTTTTCAACCTCTTCAGGCTATTGTCCTGATACTTGAACCTGCAACTCACCACACTGCTTGATGTCTTCTTGATGTTTTGAAACTGCATTTGGAGTGGGAACACTCAAACCTTCTCAATTCCAAACTATACATTGCTCTTCTTGGTCATCCTTTTCCACCATTTCACCTTCCTATCCTGGTGGAACATTTTCACCATCTTGGAGAATAGCAGGAGGATCATCAGCTAAAACATTGCAAGAAACATTTTTATAAATCCTCTCCTTTTCATCCTTTTGCAGCTATAGCCTTTATTCTTCCATAGCTAAATGTAGAAAATTTACATTTCTACTCTCCTCCATGTTGATTGAGTTGTGTGGGCCAAGGGTCTGCTCTTATTTTGATTTTTGGATGTTAGAGCTTGATTCCAATTGCATGATAGATGGAGGAACCTCAAAAGGTGGAATAGATGATTCTTCCCAACTTGGAAACCTATGGGTAGCAGGCTCATTGGTAGTCTCACTAATGGGTTCAAAAGGTTTCTCTTGTTTAAAACTAGGGAACTTGTGCTTGGAAACCTCCTCATTAATAGGGTGATTCAACATTGTAGGAGGAATTGAGATGAAAATAGGAAAGGAAGGGGTTGCTTGAGTTTCATAACTTAGTTGGCATTCCTCTATAGCCATCTGCTTTTCTAGACATTCCTCATGTTGTTTCCTTTGAATCTCCATCACCTGATCTTGAATGTATGCCTGGTAGGTTAATTCCCCTTCATGCATGTCAATCTCCTGTTGCTACATTTGATACTCTTTTTCTTTATTGATCTCATCCAACTGCCTACAGAAATCTAGCAATATACTATCAATATTGCTAATCCCCATATCATTAGCATTTTTGGGCTGCAAATGAGAACAAGACTATTGTTTTGGAACAAAATATCCTTCTTGAGGTTGGGTCTAGGCATATAATGGCTGATATTCATGTTGAGCAGGAGTGGGAGGGCGGAAGGCATAATGCGGATGTTGATAACTTGCTATCACAAAGTTATTTGAAATAAAACCAACAAGCTATTTAGTGTGGTATCGTTGGTAAGAGGTCATATATGCATGATTTTCATTGAATAACCAGCAGGTAATATGACACATTTCCATGAAATGTAGACATATTTGTTCATTCATAACCTTGAACATGAGACAATCAAATTTCATTGAAACTAAAAAATAGTTGGTAATACTGAAACCAATAAAACTTCTCAGAGTAGCCAAGTATGTATCGTAAACTTGCCTCCAAAGGTAGAAACTAATGCAGCATACACCAAACAACAGTAACACAATGCATAAAAATGAACTAAGAAGTAGTTCACTTGTCCCACCGAGCATGCCAAAACTATTAGGTTCCCAAATCTTCACCCTATTTGCTAAGCTTTTAAATGAACTCGACAGATTTGGACTAACACAGGACTACTTTCAGGTTGTAGGTAACCTGTTCGAAAGCAGACCTCTGAATTATGGGTCAACCTCCCCTTTTGATGGTGTCACCTAAACTATCCTTTGCTAGGAAAAGGGGAGAAAGAAGCGTGAAAAGAAAACTAACCCCTATGGTGATGCACCTAGTGTATTTTTCTCAAACTTGCATAGTTGCTTTTACACACATGAATGATCAACAACTTAACAGTGGCTTACACAACTCAAAAATTCATGTCTTTGCATCACTATTTCATAACAAGGCTAAAAATGTCAAGGAGAAAATTTAGAAGGAAGAAAAATACATCTTCAAAACTTAGACTCTACCCTAAACTAACTCAACACATGTTATGACCTACAAGTTCATACTAACTACATAAAGGAAAAGAAAACAAGAGAAAATGAAAGGGAAAAAAA
Organism: Sequoia sempervirens; assembly: GCA_007258455.2. Taxonomy (NCBI): domain Eukaryota; kingdom Viridiplantae; phylum Streptophyta; class Pinopsida; order Cupressales; family Cupressaceae; genus Sequoia; species Sequoia sempervirens. The sequence continues at coordinate 33,057 of VDFB02389121.1, forward strand.
TTCTACCATAAGATTTCATCAACCATTTCTAGAGCTTTCACAATAAAACAACATAATGAGAATGTAAAATATATTAACTTATTGATCACAAGCTATTCCACTACTGCATAAGTCTACAAATCTAAGTTACAATGTTGTCCTCTACTTGGAAAAAACACTGAAAAGCTACAATGTGTGTAGAAAGAAAGAAAATAACTCCCCCAAAATGTTCAAAAATGAACATACTTAAGTAAAAACACACCAAAACTCCTCACACAAGTGCTTCTAGAAGATTTTGGTCAGATACAATAGAAAAGGCTAAAAAGAACCTTCTAGAAATCCTCCAAATTGTCCTCCACATGAATTTTTTTTAAGCCAAGTCAATAGTCACACTAAAAGTGTGACAAAAATGCCTCCAAATAGCCCCTTTTCCACTAAAATCAGTCAAAACACCCTCTCACACATCCCTCATGTCTGCAAGTCATCATTGGTCTTCACACAAGTCTTGACTCAAACTCTCCTCATGCAATATATGTGTTTTTGAAAACATAAGATTCTAAAAAGCATTAAAGATAATGATCTTGATTAAGTGATTCATAAAACATCACTAAAAAAGTCATTTTACAATTCAAAGCATAAAATAAGGGCCCCACCATCTCCTTGTATTAAATTGCATTAGAAGGCATAAGAAAAATGATTTTCAAATCACTTAACTGATATCCTTAAACATTGGAATAAAATGCAACATATAATATCATATCTAAAAGCTTTCAAAGGCTTCCAAGGCATTTGACCATCTTAACTTACCACATTATGCATTTGTTAATACACACATGGGAAATGCCCATTGGTTTTCAAAGACATCATAGAGCTCCAAAACACTAGGCCAATATGGCCGACCTCCAAGTTCCTTGGAAAGCATATTCCAAGTCACATGATGTTGGGAAAGAAAAAACAAAGGCATAGCATTTGACCATGGCACACTCCATAGGTGTTGTTTCTGTTGCTTTTATGAAGGAGAAAAAACATCCTGGCCATGGACATGGACATAAAATAATGTTTTTTTGATGTAGCTTTGCATCCTTTTTAAAAAAGGACCCCATAATGTTCTTTGATTCTCCTTTTTATCTACAAATTTTCTAACAACCCAGATGGGTTTTTGATATGTAGAAAAGAAAAAAAATAGCTTGTGAGCTCGGCCTCGATTTTTCAGCATGGGTTTCCTCTATATTTTCTAGAAAAAAGGTCAACCTAGACCACAGCCGACATGAAATGAGTCTCCATTTGTCATTTCTACTTCTTTTTCACCATTGTTGTTTCTATGCACTAGCTTATGTATCTGAACCTAGATGGGTCTTTTTAATTTGAAAGAAACTCTGGATTTTGTTAAAAAATGATTCAATACCATTGCATAGTGTGAGCATAATGAAAAGCTCCAATTTTGAAAACTGGGGTTTCTCTGAGCATCTGAATTGGTTATTTGCATTTGATGATAATGGACATCATGAATATCTATTTGGCTTTTGGCTACAAATAGAATTTTAAAGCATTGCTAAGCAAAACTGCCCTTATTCATGACTATGCTTTGTTCCCTTTGTAGTATCATGCTTCATGATGGTCTCAATATGTGAATTTTATGAGCTCCTCTATTTCAATCAATAAGATCATTTCCATCTTTAATATCATTGTTATTCTTTGAATCATTTTGTCTATTCTTAGAGGAATCATTTCTAAAGGAAACCATTTGGAAACCTACTCAATCATTAAGATAAGTTAATGGCCCAGTATAGAGAATAGAAGACCCTTGTTCTTTGTGTTATGGCATAGCAATTGTATCTTGATCGCATCATATGAGGGTTCTAGTGTTGTCATTGAATTCTTGTAATGGTATGTTCATAAATATATGACTGTCCCTTTTCCACTATCATCATTTGCTGCTCCAATTTATGTCATGAAGAATATCTTGGGCCTCATGCAACCCTCTACTTTATCTTTGACTGCATTCTCTATCATTGACATTGATGCCATATCACAATTATTGTGCCATTCCTTTTTCTTATGTTGGAATAAATTTGTTCTTGCCACACAAAATTGTCATTGTTCATTTGTTCTTGCTATCTTGTAGCACAATGACCGTACCTATGCTTCTATTCTCACTATTAACTCACTATATTGTGCATGCCTGAACTAGACTTCTACTATCTTCTTTATGATTTCAAAAAATTTATATTGTCTATTTAACAAACCATGTGCATACAATACGACTGTCCATTGTCTCAATGAGATTTACATACCTCTGTGGTGCTCCATCATCCCTAACTTCTAGCCATCATTGCATGCTCATAGTGTCATTATGATGACTGTAGTTTTTCCCCTTTACATTGTTATGCACTCTTCTCCAATTATGATCTGCTTTATATGGGCACATTATCTGTGTCAACTAGAGTTTATGTTTCTTGAATGTCTTTTCATTTTGTACCTTTCCTCAAACCATCATGCAATGATTGTTAGCAAGCAAACTTGTTTGTCTAATGTTTGATTGAGAAGGCCTTGAATAAAGCCTTGTGTAACTTGGGGTTGTCTTTTGGCATGGATTTGTATACAAAAATAGAAAATAAAACTATGTATTGGAACAAAACATCTTTGGACAACAATATGCAGTTCACACACTATATAAAAAACATGCATTGAATCTCCAAACCCTGCATAGCCTGAAAACTAGTATTAGAATCCAATGTTTCACTTCACCATAACTTGCCTCTCTTAGAAATACTCTCACCATTGTTCACTATGCACATAGTGTGTATCATGACCACCATGCTACCATAACTGTCCTTGTATTCTACTTTTGTTTTCCATCTATCTAAACCTTTTTCCATGGCTTCGTCACCATTGGCTTGACTGTCCTTGGCATTTTGATGTTGTCTTCTCATGGGCTATTGTCACACATAGTAACCTCCACCACATTAGACTGTCTTTTGTTTTGGTATCCACTGTACATTGTACCACAGTCATCTTTGAATGTTGTTCACCTAAAACCATGTATGATTTAAAATAACTATTTTGTGCATATCCTTTAATAACAACATTCCATGGGATCACATTTCATTAGCACATTTAGTTAAGTAGCATAGATGCCTTGTGTATAAATGTTGTTACAACTTCTCATTTGTAGGATTGATGTAGAACTATTGTGTTTAAAGCTCTCAAAACCACTTCTCTTTGCATTACTCTTCTTCCACATTGAAGGTCTATGATTGTGATGGATGATGCCTTGCAAGGACCTTTGTCACTATTCTTGATTCTCTACATAACCTTATCAAATGTACCCTCCACTTTGTTCTTGCTTAATGCCTTTCTTCCACACTAGATGATTGCTTCCTTGGGATAGAGATATCTTCACTTTTGTTTTCCCTCATGAAATATATCATGATTTTTTGTTGTCCTAATTGTGCCCCAACCTTAATGGTTTCCACTATAGTTGTTTGCTATCCCACATGAATTTTCTATCTAATCTCCACAATTTTTTTTTCCTTTTTGATCATGTGTAACACATAACTATCTCCCCACTTTGATCCTAGTGGGTAGACACATGTGCCATATGTCAATGACCTAAAAGCTCACTGTCCTATGTGATGTGTGGCTATCCAATAGGGTCAAGGTGGGAGGGACTTGGAAATACTTTGGATTGCCCTCTCATTGTTTAAGAGATGCATAATTGAACTTGATGCATATATGACTAGACTTCATGCATCTTCAAAATCACTTAATTATTTTTATAAAATGGATTAGGGGTCCACTTAACAAGATTGAAAGACATATCCAACAAAATGTGTTGCATCTTTTGAATCTAATAATGAAATTTTATCAACTGGTGTGATTCCATATTGATTTAATGCATTGATAACAGATAAATCTTTGATCAAGTTGCTCAATTTCCTTTTCCTTTCAAATCATGTTGAGCTCTACCCTCGTGGGAGCCACATTTACCCCATGTGTATTTAATCTGAATCATAACAATAACCAGACTTGTCCTAAATTTGCACATGAAGCAAACAAGTTAGAAAAATAGATGCATATTTTGGATGTGTTTGATGACTTCGTTGTTTTCGAGGACATCCAAGGTTTGCATGCTTATTTAATGCACTTATGGATCAATTTATACATGCATAGGTAGGTGTGTATGTAAGGATTGAGATCTTTCATTGCTTAGAGCCTCACTCTATTATCATTGTTTCTCTAGATGCAAGAGCTAGGAACACTATGGAGCTAGGGAGGACACAATCAGCTTGGGGAAGTAGCAGCAGGACAAGAGGGAAACTTTGCAACTAGTCATTCTCAGGCAATGACTAGTCTCCATTCTTATGTGCACATTGTTTGCTTTTTACTTATTCATGTATAAATTGTTTCATATTTCCATTGAATAAGTAAAGTTAGTCCCTTGGCTTGTGAGGGACATGTACACTTCAGGATTATCAATAAAAGATTACATTTGTATATATATGATTATGTTTTCTCATTTGTTGTAATTGCAACATTGGAATGAAAAAATGTAATCTGTTCCATTTGAAAATCTTTTTCCATGCATATTAAATCTAGCAGATTTTTGGTTTATCTTTTAAATGTTTGAACAAACAACACAAAAGAATAAACACTAAACTTGATTTTAGCTAAAATCTAAAAACCAAGTAACAGTGGGTGATGAAGAAGTAGAAGTACAAGAATAAAGGGAGAGAGAAGATCAACCTAGCCTGGATTAGGGGGAAGAGAGGTTCATAAGAGCCCTAACTAGAGAAAATACCAAACCACATTTCAATCCACTAGATTATAGAGGTAAGTTGGATTCAGATGAATAGCTTGATTAGATAACAGAGATGGAGACTTATTTTGATTTTGAAGGTAACACTGAAGATAAGAAGGTGAAATTTTCTTGTACAAAGTTGGAAGGACATGCATCCCTTTGATGGGAGCATTTGAAGATAGATAGGAAAAGAAGAGGAAAGGAGAAGATAAAATCATGGGATCAGATGGTGAATAAGTTGAAGACAAAGTTGATTCTTGCAAACTATTAGATTAGTTTGTTATGGAAGTTGAAAATTTTTAAGCAGAAGGAATCAAGTGTGATAGAGCACACCTAGGAGTTCTACAAGTTGAATATTAGATCTAGACATTTGGAGGATGAGATCGAGCAAGTAGCAAGATATGTGAGTGGTCTAAGGTCATCTATATAGGATGAAATTAGTTTGATTAAGTTGCAGAGTGTGGAAGAATCATATTAATGTGCCCTAAAAGCATAAGAGAAGTTGAATACAAGACATGAGTAGAGACAAAGAGGAAGAGGTGGAAGAATTCAGAGAGGAAGAATTTTTACTAGAGGAGGAAGAGGATCTTTTACCAATTAGAATAAAGATAAGGAAGTCAGTAAGAATGATAATTTGTACCATAAAGATGATGGAAACTCTTACTAGAGAGGAGAATATGGTGGTTACCAGAATGAAGGTTATAGAAAAGATGATAGAGGATAGGAGAAAAGAGTATTCAAGGGAACTTGTTTTAAGTGTGGTGGTGAAGGACATAGTGCATTTGTCTATAATCAAGGAGCGACAAGTAGAAAGATAGAAAATAGTAGAAGAACAACGTTTGTTGAGGAGGATCATGTCAGATCATTTAACAAACCAGAAGGGGGAGAAGTGTTGGTGAATAGAAGAGTATTGTGTCAAAGTGAGTTGGAGTAGGAACCATTGTAGAGAAAGAATTTGTTTCAGACCAAATGCAAGGTAGCTTGTAAATGTTGCAGAGTGATTGTTGACAATAGAAGCTTTGAGAACCTAGTTTCTAAAAAAATGGTGACCAAATTGAAGATAGAAAGATTGAAACACCTGAAGCCCTATCAGATATCTTGGATTCAAGATGAGCATAAGATATTGGTAAGTGAACAATGTTTGGTTAAATTGAAGATAGGAAATTATCATGATGAAGTTTTATGTGATATCATGACTATGGATGTATGCCATGTTTTTTTGCAAAGGCCTTGGTAGTATGATAGACAGGATATTCATGATGGAAAGAAGAACACATATACCCTTGTTGCTAATGGGATGAAGCAAACCTTGTTGCCATTGGAGGATGTTCCTAAAGTTGAGGTTTGTACAAGTGCTAAAAAAAATTTGGTTGATGGAAGGATATTTTTTGATGGATTGAGACATGAGAACATGTGTTATGCCTTGGTTCCTAAGAAGGCTAAAGACTTGAAGCATGTAGAAGAAGAACTGGAAGAGATAAAGGAGTTGTTGACAGAATATGAGATCTTTTCAGATAATGTACGTGATGGATTACCACCTATGAGGACTATTAGTCATTGCATGGATCTGATTCATGGAGCTAGTTTGCGTAATAAAAAAGCACACTAGATGACACCTATAGAGAATGAAGAGTTGAATAGACAAGTGCAAGATTTTTTGAGGAAGGGTTTGATCAGAGAAAGCTTAAGTCCTTGTGCAATACCTGTTGTGTTAGTACCTAAGAAGGATGGAGAATGGAGGATGTCTACAAACTCTAGAGCCATAAACAAACTCATAGTGAAGTATAGATTTCCTTTGCCCTAGATGGATGACATTATAAATTGTTTGAGTGGAGCTAAATACTTTACAAAGATAGATTTGAAGAGTGGATATCATCATATCATAATCAAAGAAGGGGATGAGTGGAAAACAACATTCAAGAGAAATAAAGGATTGTATGAGTGGTTGGTGATGCCTTTTGGAATAACAAATGCACTGAGTACTTTCATGAGGCTGATGAATGAGGTACTGAAGAAATTCTTTGGTAAGTTTGTGATTGTTTATCTGGATGACATGTTGATTTTCAATAAGACTAGAGAAGAACATTTGTTACATATAAGACAAGTTTTGTAGAGGTTCAGAGAATAGCAGTTGTTAATAAACATCAAGAAGTGTAATTTCATGAAGGAAGAATTGATATATTAGGATTTGTGATATCTATGGAGGAATTGAAGATGGATCCTTAGAGGTTAAGAGAAATTTTTGAGTGGCCTACACCAGAAAGCATTAGACAGGTAAGATCATTTCATGGATTGGCTAGTTTCTATCGTAAGTTCATTAGGATTTTTAGTTCTATTTGTAGTCCTATGACAGAAACAATGAGAGGAGATAAGAAGGATTTTAGGTGGACATCTAGAGTAGATCAGAGTTTTGAGTTGTTGAAATAGAAGGTGATTGAGCAACCTCTATTGGCTTTACCATACTTTAATAAGGTATTTTAGGTAGACTGTGATGCAATTGGAAATGATATTGGAGCAGTATTGATTCAAGAAGGGAGACTAGTAGCTTATTTTAGTGAGAAGTTCAATGATGCTAGGAGAAGGTATTCAGTGTATGACCAATATTTTTATGCCATAGTTCAATCCTTGAAGAAGTGGTTACATTACTTGTTACCTAAGGAATTTGTGTTGTATACAAATCATCATGCATTGCAATATTTGAATAGTCAAGGTAAGATGAATCAGAGACACATGAGATGGGTGGAATTCTTGCAGAGTTATAATTTTGTTTTGAAACATAGGAGTGGAAAGTCAAATAGAGTTGTTGATGCTTTGAGTAGGAGAAGGAATTTACTAGAAGAGATGAGAGTGGAGGTATTAGGCTTTCATGAATTGAAGAAATTGTATGAGGAAGAACCAGATTTTGTAGAACCTTGGAGAGATTGTAAAGAACCAATCTTGGAGGATAGGAGTTAGTGGTTGGATTATTTCATTTAGGAGGATATGTTGTTAAGGGGAAATCAGCTGTGTATACCTCGGAGCTCAATGAGGGATAACTTGGTGAAAGAAAAAAATATCTCTGGATTGTCAGGACACTTTAGAATTGATAAGAAAGTAGCATTGGTAAGTGAAAATTACTTTTGGCCACAAATTCATAAGGATGTTAGGAAACTTGTGTAGAGTTATAGAGTTTTTCAAGTTTCAAAAGGGAGTAGTCAAAATGTTGGATTGTATAATCCTTTGATAGTTTTGGAGAAAACTTGGGAAGATATTAGCATCGATTTCATACTTGGTTTGTCGAAGACATAAAGAGGTAATGATTCTATATTTGTGGTGGTAGATAGATTTTCTAAAATGGCACATTTCATACCTTGTAAGAAGACAACAGATGCAATACATGTAGCAGACTTGTTTTTCAAGGAAGTAGTCAAATTGCATGGATTACTTAGGAGTATTGTTTGATACAAAGATACAAAGTTTGTTGGTAACTTTTGGAGGACACTTTGCAAGAAGTTAAGGACAAATTTGCAGTTTAGTTCTACTTTTCACCCACAAACAGATGGAAAGACAAAGGTAGTAAACAAGAGTTTGGGGAATTTGCTGAGATGTTTGGTTGGAGAGAAGACCAGAAGTTGGGATTTTTTCCTAGCACAATCAGAGTTTGATTACAATAATTTAGTGAACAGGAGTACCAGAAAGACACCTTTTGAGATAGTTACTGGAGTTCATCCTAGAGGTATATCATAATTGTGAGACATCAGTCTGGAAGATAAAAGGAGTGAAAAAGTAGAGGAATTTGTAGAACATATGAAGAAAGTGCATACTCAAGTGAAGCGGTAATTGGAAGATATGGACCAAAAGTATAAGGAGAAAGCAGATGAAAAGAGGAGACATAAGTTGTTCGAAGTTTGAGATGAAGTGATGGTGTATTTGAGGAAGGAAATATTTCCAGTTGGCACATACAATAAGCTCAAGATGGGGAAGTTTGGACACTGGAATATTTTGAAGAAGTTTGATTCAGGAAATGCATATGAAGTGGAGTTACCAGATGACATGGGTATATCACCTATATTCAACATTGTAGATCTACATCAGTACCATGAAGCCAAAATCAATGAAGGTAGTAAAGAAGAATTGGAGAATCAATTTCCTAAAAAACAATTAGATGAGATTGAAGATATTTTGGATATCAGAGATGGGAGGAAAACTCATGGAAGAAAGTATAAAGAATATCTTGTGAAGTGGAAAGGTAGACCAGTGGAGGATTCTTCTTGGATTTCTCAAGCTAATGTGGACTGTATTGGTTTTCCTTTAGCCCTAGCAAAGTGAGGGATTCACTTTTCATTCAACCTCAAATGTCTAATGTAGGAGCATCCTTGGTTCTTGGCAATCTTGCATTAACCAAAAATATTTTCATTTCAGTTTTGTTCTTTTTCAATTCTTGTTCAATTCAAGTTGGTCAATTCATCATATTTACTAACTAGACCCTGTGGATCCATGTTTACATTGTCGACATGTTCATTTTCCTTATTCCAAGATTTGAGTGTGATTGGATCTTTTTCTGGAAAGTTATCGATTCTTGATTTAAGTGGTAGTTTCTTGAACTAGCACCAGAATAATTTTCTAAGCTAACGGCTAGTTTGATCGCTTGTAGATCTTTCTCATAACTTGCGGATCTTGGCAGTGTGATTCAAATTGTTTTGTGGAGTGTCCCCGACCTTAATTATAGGTCAACACTTCATCCTATGCACCTATTGAGGAGAAATTCAAATTTGAGGCCGACCTATTTCATACGCACATTACATTTTCTTTCATTAGATATTGTAATGATCTTTGGCCAATGTGAAAGATTCTAGATTTGTGAATATGATATAAAGCTTGCAATAGATCGTTAGAATAGAAATAAGTTGATTAAGTAGATTAAGGTAGAGTAGATGTGTAAGATTTCTTCTCGCTTTAAGGAGCATATATGAATATGGTATTTTGAGCATGTTGTATTAGGCCTCTGAGTTGAATCTATAAGCCTGGATGTTTTTCGATTGTTTGTAATTGAAATTTCTAATAATAAGAATGTTTGAATCTACATTTTCCTCCATATTATGTGTTTCCACTATTGTGTAACTCTTGTTACATGATCTGTATTGTTCTCTTTGAGTACCCTCCTAGAGTGGCTACACCAGACACCCTTCTTGTGTACCATATGAATCTACCTCAAGTAGTTAAGCTTCTTGCAAGGAACCATAGCTCTGATTCCAATTGTTAGACACACATGACAACTAAGAGGGGGTGAATTAGTTGTACATTAAAACCTTAAACCCTCATTAACCATTAAATCATTATTATCTTTAATAGAATGTAAAAAAATGAAACATAGACAAATTTAACACCATACACAAGAGAACAACAAAATTACAAGGAAAATCCTAATTAGGGAAAAACCACAGTAAATATTATCTCACATATATATGAATAATAACACCAAATACAATAGGCTTATTGCCAGAAGAGCTCACTACCAAAAAGAGAAGAATGACTCACTACCCAAAGGACTCATTGTCCAAAAGAAAGAAGAAAAGAAGACTATTACAAGGAGATTTAGTATCTCAGTGAAATAGGAAAAATTCACCTCTACAACTCTCCACCATCTGTAACCTTCAACTCACTACCTCCAGCAACTTCATGCACACTGAAAATGTAGACACATTTGACTCACTATATTTGGTATCCTTAGGAATTTAAGCTCACACTTACATCACCACACTTAGTCAAATTCACATCATTTCATGCCACATCATATATCACATGCTTCTTCAATAATTAATCTTGCTTATATATCCTCCACAACCTTAAAAAATTTCTCCATGTCAGCCTTAATGAAATATATGCACCTCAAATGTTTAATCAATAAATAGGTCAACACCAAACACTTTTGTGGTGGAGAGAAGTGAAGGTAGACCACACTAAAGGTTAACTAGGATCTAAATCTACACCAACATGCTCCCAGAAACAACAAACAACTTCTGTAATTAGTGCTAGCATGCCAAGTCATCCAAACTTGCACTAACACTAACAAGAAACCAAATACACACCTCTCCAGGTCCGAAAATACCATGCATACCCCATATCAACATTTTAGAACATCCAAGAATATTCCAAAACCATCAAAATATTAAAAAATACTGTCACAACCACCTAAAACTGAAGAACATTTCCAGTCTATGTAACCATCCACATTTTGACATACATACATCTCACTCACCAACCTTGCAAAAAAACTAAACACCATATACTCTAGGGAAAGGTAGATACAAAAAATATAAGCATATTCTCAAATTTGCAAGACAAGAAGCCTCAATGTGGAAAAATGTGGAGCAATGTCATTTCTCCAAGATAACCTTCTTCATAGGCAACACACTATCAAACACAACTTCCACTGTCACATGACCTAAAACTTGAAACTCTAGGTATAACACCTATGAACACCTTTGATCAACTCATCCAAACCACACAAGTATATCTTCAACCATGAAGAAATGCGGAGCACAATACTAAACACACTTTTATCACACTACACATTCTTTTATTCAAATTTTATCAAAAGCACTTGAAAACCAAATGTACCAGCTACATTAGCAACACCACAAACACATGCTCTACATATCTACAACATTTGCAACACCTTCTTCATACCATGAAAATTTCTCAACATGACCACATTAGAGGTTGACATCAAATCACAACACTAATGCCAACATAGTGCAACAATCTCCCTAGCCATATTGGAGGTTGACATCAATGAAAACACCAAAAAATCTCTAACATGATGTTCCAAGAAAGAATCTTCACTTAAAATTATTTTTAGAGGACATATCCAATGTTATTTTCCTACCAACAGTAATTTCCTTTACTTCTTCTCTTTTTCTTGTTTATCATTAGGAAGGCCTACTAGCCCTAGACTCTGTGCCAACATTTAATTTTTTATTTTTACCTTTCTTTTTTAGGGTCAACCATCCATCCAACTCAAAGGAACATTGACTAGTAGTTGGTTTATTTGAATCTTCACCCAATGATAATGGTAATGAATCTTACAAAGGGAATTTGGGTGAATTTACCTTCATTTATGTTGCACCATTCAAAGCTTCAAAGAAGGGAGGAGAATTCATCAATGAGATCCGATAGCTATTGTATTCACTTGAGATTTCCCCATCTTCTTTATCTTCCATCCAATTGTCCTTTTTTAGATTCTTTGACACAACACCTTCATTCCACGTAGGAGATGAAATATTAATGGTATTTTTTCTTAGTTATGCTAAATTTTTCTTCATTATTAATGATTTTAGATACTTGAGGATATTTAGGATGTCCTCCTTGAAAGGAATGCCATCCAAAGCATTAGAGAAGTAACCAAAGGATCTTTACGTTTTTTTAATGCTTCAGGGAGGATTTATAATTAGTGATTGAGTGCCCCAATTTTGAGAAATTTTGACAAAATACTATAGCATTTTCATAAAAAATTGGTTGTGACCACATCTAAAACTTATTTCATATAAATTTAAAATTTATCTAGATAGTGCTTTAGATATAACATATAAATATCCTCGTCCAAATCACTGTGAACAAACTCAATTTTTACATTCATTTTCTTAAACTCTAAGTTATGATGTATAATAATAGATAATAGGAGTATAATGGATGCCATTTTTGTTACAAGAAAATTTATCACTATAATCAAATAAATGTGATTCAAGTATTTCTAATTAGTACAATACAAAAAAATATATATTTGAACACCCATTTGCATCCAATAGATTTACATCATTTGAGAAATGGTACAAGGTCCAATGTATCATTCTTTTTAAGTTCTACCATTTCTTCATCCATGGTCATTCTTCAAGACTCTCGTTCATTCATACTTTATGCCTCTTGTTTAGATATCAATTCATCAATGTTGATATTCAAGGCTAAAATATACCTCCAATAATCATAAGAATACCTTTCTAGTGGTTATCTAGATGTTTCATGTTGAGTTAGAGGTTATTCCTCTTCTTCAAAAGATTTAGATCTTAATGTGATCTCTTGAGTTTATTATCATCTAAGGGTCTCAATTCAAATTTACCAAGTGAAGAAGGAAATTGAATCGTATATTTGTTTTGAATTTATGTAATACCCCTCATGTTGTTGATACTCTTTTGTGTTGATTTTGTACTTGGTTTGTGATGGTGATTAGTTCACCATTTTAGTTGTGTGTGGAATCATAGTTTAGTTGGTTTGATGCACATTATATTACTTATG